>PVJO010023104.1:0-26737 GCA_004026905.1 Hystrix cristata | reverse complement strand
GACTGTGCATATCTTTTCTATCTTGCTAGGTTTTAATTTGTAAAGACCAAGGACTGAATCTTATTGCCATTAAGTCTAGAACAGTAACTAGAGATCCCCTTGCTCCTGGGAGCTGCTCAAAAATCATTCAGCAAAAATACTATGAAGAATGATTTGGCAACTTTGGTTGCCATCATTAAGATGATGGAGAAGCAAACTTTCTGTTTGCGTGTTTTCTGTACCTTTCTTGGTGTACTTATACATTTGAGACCCCAACAAAACATGGTAGTGAAAAAGCCCCACTAGTTCTGCATGGAGGACCTTCTTTGGAGGGTGAGATCTCACAGATGGTGGGCTGAGGAACATTCTCCCAAGACCCAAGAACGTCACTGTGTAGGCTGTGAGATACTTCAGTCCTTGCGCCGAAGTTCCTTTTTTGGGTAAGAGTGTAAGCAGGATCAGATTAGACATTCCAGCAATCAGCTTCACAAGGGGACTGTTTCACGGCACGCTGCAGATCTGACTCCATTTTTTTGCAAGAACCTTTCAGTTGCCTCTGAAAAGGGTGACTACGGCCACTGACCACCTTCCCTGTATCGGGATGCGGACAGCAGACTTATAAATAGCTCAGGAGCGAGGCCTGTGCAAGTGCACGCGCCAGCCTGGGAACAGTAGTCTCTGTCCAGCTTCCCAGAGACGGCGGCAACGATCAGACTCAGTGCACAGTACTGGGGGCTCAAGTTCACTGCCCCAGTGAAGCTGAGCACTCAGGTGTCCGGTGCTGGGCTGTTCCAGTCTTCGGTAAGCAGGCTCCACGGCCCGGTAAGCCCTTTGGGCCCTCGGCCTCGCAGAGGCGTGGTGGGGGCTGACTTCACAGTAGCTCTTAGCTCTCCTCTTGAGCAAGGCGGCTCAGAACACAGAGACCTGAGTGTCCCGATTTTCCAGGCGAGGGGAGAGGGGAACAAAGTGAACTTTGTCAATTACAGTAATCTTTTTCTTTTCCAGAGATTAAAAAAAAAAGGTAGTAATGCAGTCAAACATTAGCCAGGCACAGTTTTCATTTTTACCCTTGAATAGTGAGCACTGAGGAACCAACCACCTATCAGTTTTCATCAGTATGCAAATAAAAATCTGGCACAGAGCTGAGCACTTGTTCCTCACACCTGAAATCTTCGGGCAGGCTGAGGCAGGGGCTCGGGACTGGGGAACCCAAGAGGAAGTTTCCACGGGAGGGACTCAAATGGCAGGAAGTCAGTGAAGCTGCAACCTGGCCTTCCACAGCCAGCCAAGCTCAGGAACTGAGCTGCGTCAGCCAGAGCTGGAAGTCCTTCTGCCCACATGCTGGAAGGCGTCCGTGGCCCTGAGTGGGAGAGCGACTCTATAACCCACAGAGACAAGGTCTTTCAAAGTGGGAAATGTTGATGGTTCCTGGAGGTCAGGGTAGGGAGTGAGCTAGAGAAGAAAGGAGAGGTAGAAAAGCGATTCAACTAACAAGGGCTTCTCAGGCTTCCCTTTAAAAATGAACACCAGGTGAGACGTCAGCGGGGAAATGGTGGAGCATGCAGTAAATTTTCTTTAAAAACTGAAGCAGTGCTGTAAAGCATCCTCATGAAAAGCGCGGTCACATGGTAAGGAAGAAAACTACCACGTAGGTTGTAGGGCCTGAAATGGGACCTCAGCTGCAGGCTGCAGTGTGACAAAGGTCTAGAAGGATGCAAAGGGCAGTAGCTGCCTGAAAACACAGTGTTGTTAGGTGCTACAGAAAGGACACCAATCTGATTCCTGGCTCGGCCAGCCACTCCTTCTTGGGGTCGTACCCCGAGCTGATACACAGATACTTGTAAAACAGAAGATGAGCGCAAAGATGGAGGAAGCGAGGGCTTCTAAAGACAGTAACCTGCCGCGCTTTTAAACTAGATGACATCTGCCAAAAGCTCATGACTGAGGGCTCATTCATTTTTGACAGAAGATCAGTGCAGAACGTACTTTTTTTTTTTTTTTTTTAAATCTGTGACCTGTTTTCTCTTGCAAGCAGCCAGCATCAGGGCCGTCTGCGAGATGGAGACGTGGAGAAAGCTCTGACAGCCCGGGGGCGAGCAGCCAAGCCAGGGCACCATCTGCTGCAAGACTGCGTCCCCTCTGAGCTGGTTAAAACCACAGCCCAGTTCCCTTTTGTCACACCCCAGTGTGGACAACAACCAGACGGGCTGCAGATGGAGCAGATCAGGTGTTTATGTTCCAAGCAACACACACACAAAATGACACTGTGGCACTATGAGTACTGTACCTTAATATATACCCATCTGGGGATACTGTCAAACAACTTTATTAGTCTTAAAATATGTCTTCTTTTGGTCAATAGTGTTCTTTTATTAACCCACTAACGATAATCTATTATAAACAACAGTTAATCTGGTTTCCTTTGGACAAAGATGATAATAATTCAAATGTGAACTTGCCCAGTTCTGTTGAAGTTTAACAAGAGCTTGCTGTGCGAACTGAGTAACTCCAATTCTGTCACAAGGAGAGTGAAGAAAAGCAAAATTCTGTCCATCTAAGAACATTTTTAAAAAGTACATTGATATATAACTTGGAAAAAGCAATCTATTACCTATCATAAGCACATAAATGACACCATTTTAAATAATACTACAAAAAGATCCTGACCATTGTTAGTTAATACAAATAAAATATATTCACGTCATTACAAGTCAAGGTATTTTACATCAGTTTGTGCTTTTAAAAACTATTGCTAGTTTTTTTGGGGGGAAAGCCAAAATAACTATAAATTATAGGAAAAGAAGAGTTTTTGCTTTTTTGATACAAATACATACATTGACACTAGAAGTGACATTATCATCTCTAAATTTCCTTGAAACAAAAAATCTATCCAATGAAATACATTTCTATGATAATTGCTAATTTTATATTTATAAGTATATGAGAGCTATTTTTTCTCGGTCAGTAATCACAACAAATACTTGATGTGTAGGAACAGATGTATGTATATCTATTTACATACACACATAAGTCAGAGCATTTAAAGAAATTAGGACAGTTCCACACACATATTCTGAATTTCTCAGAAATTCCACTCAGGCCCCTCTTAGTGGGCTTTAAGTACTGCCAGTGTTCTGTATAAATAGAGTAGAAAAGGAAACCTTTACTAGTGGAAACCCTCCCTACACATTTACTAGAATATTTAAGTGGATGTGATACGATTAGCTCAGAGGAAAAATGTCTGTCCTTCAACCAGAGTCCTGGCTGGGTGAACGTAAAAGTAACTGTAATTTGCTGAGGGAATTCAATGTTCAGTTACACTGACTACAGATGAACTACGATTCACTGTTTTTTCTGTGTAGAGGTAGTGTCAAAAGAGAAACAAAATTCCCTGTGGAGAGAGTATGTTGTTTCATGTGAATTCAGTATTTATCTGCCACGTGGGGATGCGGCTGGATGCTCAGCTCTCACAGTGGTCCATGAGATTGGTTAGAGAGATCATATGACAGCTTGGATCCCACCCGGATAAAGCGATTAATTATTCAAGCCTAATCAGCTGAGGGTCGGGTCAAGAGGGCGCAGAACGTGGGCTATAACTGAAATGATTCACCTCCTTACTAAGGTGTCACAAACTGTAAATGCCCAGTAAATCAAAAATTTTTGTAATTCACAGTATTTTCTCACCGATTGGTTTTTAAGTTTCTGTTTGGGCTCTCATGCCAAGTGTATTCTATTTGCATGATAACGTCTATCCTTGTTGGTTTAGAGGTTTTTTTTCAAAAATGTTCCCGCTCAGTTTTGTACATAACTGAGGTTTCAAGTATGGCGTTCTTGACAGCAAAACAGTCATCAGAAATCTGAAATAAGAGCAGGTGGAGAGGAGTGGAGCATTCTAGGTTGGGGACCAGCAAAGCTTTTAGAGTCCCCTCCCACTGCCTCGGTTTGCCATCTGTTGGGTGGTTGAGGAGTAAGAGTTCTGTCATATCGCCCTTGATGGAATGAAGCCTGCTGTGCAAATCCATCTGTGGAGAAGACTACAATTACTGAATTTTCAGTCTCACTATGGATCTAGGGGATGGGAGAATTACTTGTCATTATGTAATTTCTAATGAAAGCATTATTTAAAATAGCAGATTGCAAAAAAAAAAAAAAAAAAAGATAGATTGCAGAACAGAAAACATAGGTGCAACTGCAGGAGATGAGCTGATTCACGAAGGGCCCGAACGCCATCCAGAGCAGTTTGCATTTTTTCTGCAGGACACATTTTCTGAAATATATTTCGCACAGCACTTGTGCTGGAGGACATCGATATATTTGAGGGCAAGCTCGGTTAACTTAACTCTAGGGTCACTTAAAAGAGGCTTTAAATATGCAAGTATACATTGTGGTTCTCTAGACATTGTTCCTTGCAAACTAAACAATACGGTAAGAAGTTTGGGTCAGGAAATACAGAAATGTTCCAGCTTGCCCTTTTAGGTTCGCTAACGCTAGTATTTTGTGTACACTGAAAATCCCAGCTACTCATGGTCTTTTATCATTTATGAAATGAATTAAATATCTGAATATTGCTGTTTCACTATAAAATGGAAAAAGGTACACAATTTTTAAAGGATCGAAGAATTGCAGAAAAGTAGTCACTAAGTATTTTGCATCCAAGAACTATTTTTTTTCAAATCAAATTGACATAGACTTATAAATTTTTTAAAAGCATAAAAGAAATCTATAAGGGCTCGCTCTATTATCAAGCAGTATGGCTTTTGTTTAACCTTGTAGAGACTCATTTGTAAAGCAGATAATCACATTTAACCTTGAAAGACTCTTGTAACCTTCCTAACACAGTGACTCAAACCCAGTGGGTGGGAATATAACATTTGGATACCAGTCCAGGCCGGAGCCAGACTATGTGGGATTGAATCTCAGCTCTTCCTCCAACCAAACGTGTGACTGCTTACCACTTAGGCAATTTCTTTCTGCCTCAGTTTTCCTCATCCACAAAATGGGAGGATAAGTATACTTCTCTCAAAGGATTGTGGGGAAGATTACAAATAAAATAATAAATGTTAGATATTAAGCAGAGGTAGCCATAATTATTTCAAATTTCCTACGTAATACGAAAGAAAAGCTGAAGCTTTCCCTAATTCTTTCTTCCTACGCTACAGCTGCATAGCCAGTTGCTGGGTGCTAGTTCCTCCTTCCTCCTGAATAGAACACTTACAACTCATGGAACCCCACCAAATTCATCTAGGGAGTAGACTTTTTGTTCTCCTCCAAACCCAAACTAAAATCCACCAGTGCTTATTTGTTTTGTGGTCCATAATACACAGGTGCATACATATTTCCCAGTTACAAGAATATCTTTGCTGAGACCACCATAGCGTTAAGCTAAGTGACTCAGACATACAAGTTTAAATACTGTATGGATTCTCTAACATGAAAAACTCTCTCCATACATATATATACATATATGTATATATGTATGACAGATGATAGGAAAAAAGAGGCCAAAAAGGTATTGTAATCTAGTAGTGTGGACAGTGTATCTAAAAGTGCACTGTGACTTAGCATAATTATCTTACATGTTTTACATGTTCTTTGGCCTATTAGTCTGGTCTTTAATCAGCATATATGACAATTTACTTTATAAAATCTTGTAAGATAAATGAAGCTGACACAGGAAAAATAAAGGGGAGTGGAGGGAGTGGGGAAAAGAAGGGAAGAGAAATGTGTTACATACTTGTACCAAGCCCTGACAGCGAACGGAATCATTGTGTGCTGCAAACGTGTACTAACTAGTAAGTGTCAAAAAGAAAAGAGAAAGAACATCTTTGACTTGAAGAGTTTTCTCTTCTTTTTCCTCCACCAAGAAAGTTTCTTATCTAGCTTTATGTCCTAATTTGAGAATTGGACACTAAATTAAATTTTAATTTACATTCCACCCCTCCTATGCCTGTGTTTGCTGTTCCTCAGGGGCAAAATGTGCACTGAGATTTCACTGACTGAAGAAAGAACCTGAAATAAATTATATCTGTTACTAGTTAATTTTTTAGTGGACAACTAAAACAAATTTGGATTTTCATCTAGGCTTACAGTGGTCTCCAAAGTAAATAGGCTTTTTATTTGTTCCTCAAAAAACTGACAGCATATTCCTGGGTTAGCTTATTTCTGCTTCTCCTAAATCTCTACTTCTATCTGAATTATATTTATGTTTCAGGACCCACAATATAGATTTAAAGAGACTCAGGTTAAATCTAAATAAATGCAGTGGCCACACTATGCCCGATCTATTCTGTGAATATTTTCTATGAAGACTTTTCTATTTTATGAAGATTTTTCTGTGAAGTAGCAGAAATTCGGCCTTCAATAACATAAGTTAATTTGTTTTAAATCATTAATAACAACTTCTACAGTTTGGTCACTTTCAGTAAAATAGATGCCTAGATATTATTTGTGAAAATCCAATAGCAAATCCTGGTCATACCTAGTCAAAGCCCCAAATCCAGCACGTTACCAATCTATTTATCCTCGGAGCCAAAATAAAACAGCGCTTCGACTGGACTCTCTCCAATATCTCAATTCAGAAAAAAAGCATAATTGTAGATAAAAATGATCAGTTAAAACTGGTTTTACCTTAAGTGGGTATTCATGCTTCTAATACTTTTGGGAATAAGTGGCACTAGAGTACTTAGAACAACTCCTTCTACGCACATACTCTACATGCTGGCAGCACTTTCATTCTGTCTGTTTCGTTGCTTTACTTTCATTCAGTGCTGGGAATCAAACCCAGGGCCTCATGCCGGCTAGGTACTGCTCTACCACCAAGTCATACCCAGGCCCTGCTCTCAGTTCAAATCCTACGCAATACTGAAAAGCTTGCTATTTACAGTACTTATCCGGAAGTAACTTTGTTTATAATTTAGAAAAGTCCCCACAACTCTCATTGTTTCTCTCCTTGTCTCTCAATTTTCTGAAGACTTGAAGTAGAAGCAAGGTATTTTTGGCAACAAAATACCCCATCCCACGGCTAAATAAACTGTACATCTGAGCAATGGAACAGGTTCCCTTGTTATAAATTATTACCTGAGAACCAGAAATTACCCCCTTAGTTTATAAAAATACTGTTTTTTAAAAGCTATATTTAAGGGCAGAGTATTTTAAAATCAGTGTATAATACTGAAAACAAATATACATATATTCTTTAAGAATTTCTTTATGGAGAATAAAATCTAAATGGTACTGAAGTGCATTTTCTATTGCTTTTTCAGATCATTTTATTAACATTTAAGCACAAATATCCTCTGTCAAATGCTAAACTCTGTGCTTACCCAAAGATTAAAAGATGATCAGTTCTTAGTCTCTAAAGAAAGCATACATAGATTTTAAAATATAATAAAATCAGATGCTACTTTAGATAACTAAATTAGCATTTCACTTTCAGGGCTAGTGGAAAGATCATGGTTCATCTTTTGGAGAAGTTCACTAAAATGATCCAATTAATCACAACTTTCCTTTTTTCTCTGCAATGATACACCAGTTGCCGTGATCATTCCCAGAGCTCAGAATATGGAGCTCTGACACATCCTGCTGCAGGAGAGCACAGAGCTCGCCCTCTCGAAATACATGGTAGTAGCGCATGAAGGCTCTTGAATCCAAAACGTCCGGCTGTCGATTTTCAACAGAAACTGTGTCATCTTGGTTAGAGTCTGTGGAACTGGCAGCAGAAATTCTTCTCAGTAACTTGCTATCTGAAGGGTGGCCTTGCTCTAAGCCACCTGCATCTACATGGTTCTCACTGGCATTAGTGCGAGGCAGAAAAGGTCCCCCTCTGTTCCTCCTCCTTTCTCCTTGGTCTCCATTTAAATGCTTCGAAGTACCTGGCGCTCGCAGCCACTCCGAGTGTTTCTGAGAAGCTTCCACAAACACTTCCTCGTCCAAGTTCGGCTCTTTTGCTGAAAATGGCTCCTGGCGCTCAAAGTCTAAACTTGGGTGTCTAGAAGGTTGGACTGATACCGCATTTTGCGTCCAGCCTTCTGTGCTTCTCAAGGGCCTCACCCTTTCAATTTGCTTCCTCAGAGTGGATTCATCCAAAGATCTGGAGAAGAACCAGGAGCGAAAAGATTTTCCTAATGTGTTATAAAACCCGTTTTCTTCCTCGCCTTCCTTCAAAATACTCCCACAACAGGTTCTAGTCATGACGGGTTCATAGTCCAAGCTGTGGGAACGTTTTGAATCACACTGCTCTTTAAAACAAACAGAACAGCTACACTCAGAGCAAGGAGGAGGGAAGGAATGGCTTGTTTCTGGAGGCCCACACTGCCTCTTCCTCCCGGACTGGCTGGACTCTGACAAGAGCTGGGAACATAAAGCTCGATTCCACGGCACAAGGACATCTTGCTTCTCAAAGCGGCGGTTCTTCTGTTCCATTGCCCACACATAAATCATCAGCTGGCCTCCAGGGACTAAGACCCTGGCCATTTCTTTTATTGCTCGGATTCTTCTTTGTTTTGTAGAAAAATGATGTATGACTGAAAAAGAAGAAACTACATCTCAATGTGCACACACATAAATATGCACACACACTCGTGTACATGAACTTCTATATAACAGCGATGGCATTTTGACATGCAGTAAACCCTCCCGATTTGCTACATGGCAGGGCAGATGGAAGAAACAGCACGGGCCTGGTTTCAGGAGAAACATACTTTTGTTGTTTTCAGTTCCTGCACTAAAAGCTGATTTGAGGCAATTATCTAAGTTCTATATAGATTTTTAAGTTTCTTTCACTCTACTAAGAAACCTAAAAAAGTTAATCTATGAGGTCTCTTCCAGTTTTAAAATCCTGGGAATTTCGTTAATCAGAAAGATGACAAGTGAGAATTACTAAAATTTTAAATGAGAACTAAGTTAGGCAAGTGTTAGAATTCTATGAAATTATTCACTGCTTTAATGAATCATCGGTACTTTTATAGCAACGAAGGATGAACACCACTAATCAGTAGTGTTAATAAAATTAATAAAGCAAAATAGAGGAAATATTAAAACATTATTTTATTTTATTTTATTTTTTTTTTTGTGGTGCCGGGGATCGAACTCAGGCCCTTGCGCTTGCAAGGCAAGCACTCTAATCACTGAGCTAAATAAATCCCCAGCCCCTAAAACATTATTTTAAAGTTTACTTAGATAATGCAAAGATAAGCTAGCCCAGTACAAATCCAAATGATTATTTAGCATTTTTAAACATGTTAATGTAATAATTGTGTATATTTTTAAAAAATAAATTTATAGGTCATCATTTTATTTACAATCCCTGCAAAGTCAAGTGAGATTTAAGGCAGTGAACGAGGCCGCTCGTATTTAGTCATAAGTGTGTTATTAGGCATATTTTTATTCAATAATACATAACATGCTAGTCTTCCTGGGGGAGTTTAATCACAGTACTGTGTTAAGAGACAACATCAAATTATTTTTCCAAACATAAACCTATTGCTTATCTCAGGGATGAAATTGTTTCCAGCCAAAGGTGAAGACTCCAGCTCTGATGTGAGCATTAAGGGCAGATAGTGTGAAACTGTCCTTTTAATGCTCACATAATCTGGCTGTTGGCAGTAATTTCAGGCAAATTAATATCTTCAATTTATCTGCCATGGATATGTATTAAATATGTAAAATGAGAATCTTGTAAAGATAACACTGTCAAAGGACAAGCATTCACCTGGCACACTTTGTATTGTTAGTCATGAGGGTTTCATTCCTATCAATAGCATGCTAACTCTGGTATCTTTACCATGCCATGGGGTGAGAAAGCTGGAGACGCGAGGATAAAATGTGTCTGAAGAACAGGACGCCAACATAGTTCATCTTAGAACTGTCTATAACTAGCCTTGTGAGCTTCGATCATGTCTTGCTATGGCTCAGACTACTTCCAGCCTCCAAAGAAAACTTTATACTGGTCCTTTTGAAAGCATACGTTTGTTTCAGAAAGTAGGGCCTTGGTCCCTAAGCTGAAGGGAGGCACAGAAGTCACACAGAGACTCAACGCAACACTGATGTTGGCATCTATCACTATTTAGGGTTGACAGGATCTCCCACAACTTGTACCTGTAACTTTTACTCTAGAACTTCTCTGAGCACATCCTCTAAATAAAACACATTCTCATTATTCATGGATTCTGTATTTGCAAATTTTCCCACACACTAAAATTTATTGCTAACCTCAAAAGATAACATTCCCAGGCTTTCCTGGTCATTCACAAGTGCACGGTGAGGCAATTTGAAGACTTTTTTGGGTTTCAAAAAAGGTTTGTTTTTTTAATGCAAAGAAAGAGAATTTTTTTTTTTAGACAGTGTCTCCTTTATAGTTCGGGCTGGCCTTGAACTTGTAGTGATCCTCCTGCTTCAGCCTCCCGAGTGCTGGGATTACAGGCATGTGCCACCATGCCCAGCTACCCATTTACTGATGGATAAATCATGTTACTCCTAATCATAATTTTACCCAGGAGAATCTGAGTATTTGTATTATGTTTTAAATTTATATTTAACATGTAGTAAGTAACACCCTTTAAGCCAAATGTTTTGAAGGGAAAATGCTTAAGAAATGAAGAATTCTTACTAAACAAAAATGTGTTACACATGTGTACACATAAATGTTCTATTGAGAACATTGTAAGTGTTACTGTAAGGGGACATAAGAACACATTTATCTGAAATACCTATGTGGGGAAACGTTGAATATCTGAAAGACGAAAAAGGAATTTTGTTTATAAATCATCACCACAACTTAATGGCAAAAATAGTATTTCATTTATTCATCCTGTAGCGGTATTTTCCTGCTGAGAGCACAGAAAACAGGAAGGTTGAATTCAGTTACTAGATTCCAGAATAAGCTGAAATATTACACAAGATCACCTTTAAAGTTCTGTTACATCTTATTTTATGATTTATTGTTATTTAACATTGCGTGCATTATCTAAGCAGGAAAAATTTATGAGCTTAGCATAGTTTGTTATATTCAAATAGATTAATTTTTAGAAGTGTATTGGAGCAAGTAATTGGCTTTGAGAAAGATTTTTGCATTGCAAAAGAACTTATTACAGAATTCCCTTAAATACAGTTTCCTAGCATATTTAAGTATGACTAACATTATTAGGTATCAGAAACACATGAATTGAGTAAAATGAGCCTTACCCGTGTATTTGAGGCATGAATATTTTTGGGTTTTTTTCCCATTTTTTTGGCATGTTATGTTTCTGTGTACACTTGTTGGAAAATTATGAGGGACACATTCCCTAGACTCATAAACGATCTCTGGCATTAAAGAGCAGAAAAATATTATAAAACCAATATAATCGGGCACCAGCTGGGATCCACTTCTCCAGGAACCTGAGTGTTAGTGAAGGGCACACTCGTCTGGCTGACACTCGGCACATTAGTCCCAGAATCCTCCATTAATACAGGGCCCCCACTGTGACACAATTAAGGCAGTACGATGCCCAAGAACCTTCACTCTGGAGGAATCTGGCTTCATTTTAACATCACGAAGTACTATTTTCAATGAGTAAGATTCTTCTAGCACTTCACTTATAGTTAAAAAAATAGGAATAAATCATCAAAAAGAATATAACAATAAAGTTTAAATAGTAAAAACAATTATATGTGCCATAAGCACATTAGAACTTAGTCAAATAACCCAAGAAGTCAGATTTTTTTTTAAATTAGATAGAACGAATACACAGAATGCTACACAGAATGGATTTTGAATCATGAGCGTGACCTCAACCATGTGCGTTATTCTCATGGCAAAGTATGAGCAGGTGAGAGCTGCCTTACCTCCTATGGAGATGATGGCATCAAAGCCCTGATCCCTAAAGGGGAGATTCAGGTTGTCACACACCATGACTTCACATCCCCTACTCCGAGCAATCTCTACCAATGGCGCACAGTAGTCACAGCCCAGGATATGGACCTGGCTGTTCACTTTAAGATACTTTCCAGTTCCACAACCTATAAGAAAAAAACCCGTGTTACGTGCTCTCCTTAAAGGAATGTGTAGGGTGATTTGCCTTAGAAGAATCAATATAAACTTTATATTAAATTACCAAGGTGGAATACAAGTATAAAGGTATTTACAAAAGCAAAAGAAAAGCCTTCCAAGAGTACTTACATACTTCAATAGGAAGGGAGGGGATAGAACAAAGATATAATATTAATTGAATATTTATTGAGGTAATTTCCATAGACCTCAGCAAACCAGCACAACCCAGACACGTCAGCTGGCCCATCTTAGAACTAGAGACAGACGATGTGCAGCTTATCTTCCCATATGTGTACAGTGTATATTCTGACATTTGTTCTCTTGATGTTGCTACCATGTTCTTACTACTCTCTGACCATGTCAAGAATCTATGGTCTACAACTTTTTAATAGCTATATAAATTTGTACTATAAAACATACTCCCCAAATTTTAAAAATCTGAATGAAAAATATTAACACATCTTTTCTTCTAATCTATTGACAGCACTAGGTTATAAATAATCTGTTGACTCTGAATATAATTCTATTGACTCAGAATACAGCTCTATCAAAGAACTTCAAAAAAATTGACCCTTTTTGACATTCATTTTCTAGTGGCAGACACCCAAATAATTCAGGATTTATGAACCCAGTGATCTAGATCAATTAGATCTTACTGATATGATAAAGAAGACAGTAACATGAATCAATACTCATTTTGCAACAATACTTTCTGTAAGAGATAGAAACTCTAAATGGTCCATTTTCAAGCAAAGTAGTTAACTCTGAGTGGAACGTTACTAGCAATTAAAATTGCCTAGAGACATAATAAAGTTCATGCAGCTAGAAGCTCCCTAAGCAAACAAGACCTTAGGAGAGATATATACTAGAAAGTCTTTATTGAGAAATGCAGACATGCGCGGGGAAAGGAGAAAAGGATTACCCTGTAAGGAAGTAAACTTGGGCAATATTTAGGAAGACTATACACCCCATAGTTCTCTGCCAATGAACAACCAGGGGCGAGACCTATGTGTGTGCTGTACCTGCCTCTGGTGTGCCTGTATACCAGACAGCTGATCTTGCAAGACTGATAATATCAAGTTTCACTTTCACTGTGCTACATGTTGCCAAGTTCACTCTTTGGGTTTGGGCAAGTAAGAGTACTTCTCACACTTTCTATGTCTAGTACCTGGTATTACAGGGATTTCGTTTGTTATGTTTTGTTTTTTGGTCTTGCTATATTGCCTGGGCTGGTCTGAAACTGCTAGATTCACATGGTTCTCTTACCTCAGCTTCTGAGAAGGTGAGATACAGGTACACACTGCTGTACCTGGCTCCTAGTATTATACTCTATCATGGTCATATAATCTGATTCCTTTCCAGAAATATTTAAAGAAATCATTAGAGTTGATATTCGTACCTATTGGCATTATTTATAGATTTTTCTACCGGGGGGGGGATCTACCACTATTCAAACAATTGGTTTGCTGCTTCAAAAATATACGATGGATCTTTTTATTTTTTTTTGTGCTGGGGATCGAACTCGGGTCCTTGTGCTTGTAAGGCAAGCACTTTAACCGCTGAGCTAAATCCCCAGCCACGATGGATCTTTTTAATAACTCTTCTTTGGTAGGGATTTTCCACAATTATAAGACAATAAAACAAAATTAAGGTTCACCGATGCCAGCTGAGAAGTGGACAGTATATGAATAAAAACTAAAATATGACTGACGTCTTAGAAACATTTTATATCTCTTAGCCACTGTCCCTAATGTTTATGAGAAAATGCTTATTTGAGAGCAATACTGGGAAAAATTCAAAATGTATTTTAAAATTGAAAGCCTGTATATTTCAATGACAGCCATACTTTAAGATAAATAACTTTGCAAATTCATTTGCTTTTCATAGGCCTGAGAGATACATTTGGACAAATGAAAAGGGAAAACTACTTCAAAAATACTAATAAAAACAGGTTCATAAACCATTATGGCTAAAAGAAACTACAAAGAAAGCATTTAGTAAAAAAAAAGGAAACTGAGGTTTCTTCAAATTTAAGCCATGTTTGCCACAACAGATCCTAATGAACCATACAATACTGAATCGCATGCACAGGGAATGTTTTCAACATCTAAAATTCCTAGGAGCTTAAAGGGCTAGATAAAATAAGAAAAGAACCTAGATTGAAGAAGAATATTTTAGTTCAGGGTAATGTAGCAAAGATTACAGTGCAATCCGTCTCTCTTACCATATTTTAAGGGGTAAACTAACATACATGCCACTCAACAATCCTGTATCACTTCACATTGTCCTTGATTATTCTGTCCTACAATTGAACCTATAAATTGGAAACCTTGGAGATTTCTCTAAGTAGTATAACTTGGCATTCTGACATAACTTGCTAATCGGCTGATTTGGAAATAAAAGAACTTTTAGGTGAATTTCTTTGGGAGCTTGTCTTTTCACTGAAAGTAAAAAGGATGCAAAAATTCAGTGATATAGGAATATTTAAATACAGTGTTATTAAGGATTCCTTCATCTTATTTTCAGATTTCCCGGGTCTTAATTAGGTGAGTATCAGTTGTGGTTGTAACAACGCTACATGAACATGGGTGATGTATTGCTATGGTCTCTGCTTCCCTGCCTGTCACTTGAAACTGCACCTGATTGACAGTACGTGGAGCCCACAGCTAGGTAAATCTTGAGTGGATTTTTATGTCAGCTCTGCCACTGCTACTTTAATCTCTGTGGCCTCAATCTAAAATGAGAGGGATTAAGTTATCTTGCTACATAGCCTCGAACTCCCTCCTGCCAGCCGCCTTACTTCTGCCTCCTGAGTTCTGGGATTGCAGGTGTGCACCAACAAGCCAGGCTTGACTGTGGCACTTCTCTTAATAAAAACTGGTTTAGAGGGCCTGGGCGTGTGTCTCAGTGGTAGAGCACTTACTTCTCTAGCCTGTGGTTCAATCCCCAGCACTGTTAAAAAAAAAGAAAAAAGAAAAGAAAAAAGGCTCAGAATTTAAATGATGCTGGTTTAAATGTAAATTTCCACCACTGCTTTAAAAAAATACATTTAGTGTGAGCCTAGTATAGTGTGAGGCAGCTAGAAGATTCTACAGGGTGAAGAACCCAGGAGGGAAAAGCACACAGAACAAAGAACAGTAAAAGGCAAGTCAGTAAAGGTTGAGACACAAAGATAACTATTGTATTTCACCCATGTTTGCTTCTCTGGCTTAAGCTGGCAAATACACATGTGACCTGGTTCATATTAAAAATTACATACTCTTGAAAATAAAATTTAAGCCGTGTTTGATGTACTTCCAGTGTCCAGGCACCCTTGATATGTCCAGCATTTATGGTGAAGGGTAGCAGTGGCACTCTCAAATATTATGTGTAAATTATCCATTTTCTAAGTGCATGCACCAAGATGCTACCAAGGGGAAGATTTTATCCTAAGAGGAAATCAAGAATATTGCTACGCCAAACTGTCTCCTTGTCTTCAAAATCAGAACTTGAATTGTAGGGGCAGCGGGGATGTTAGGCAGGGCTAGAATGAGAGGCCCCCCCCCAGAGAAGAGAAATAGGGCACTTTATTAAGAGCAAAAACAGGATGCAGCAGCTCCTGTGGTTAATGCTGCCAGCGAGGATGGCAGTCTACAGTCACTCGTGGTTGACACTGCCAGTGAGAATGACAGCCTGTGGTCACGTCTCCTCTCTATGCTATACCTTGCGAGGCTGCCTTTACAGAAGTTAGAAAAAAGAAAGCTTGACCCCAGACCCTAGTGGCAAGTCCCCAGGGACCCTTCCCCATGTTCCCAATTGACCAATCAAGTAACGACACCCTCAGCTGAGAAAATCAGGGTGGGCCCCTAGTCGAATCCTATAAAAGGTGTGTAATGGGTGTGTGCCCGACGGTGGCTCAGTTTCGGGCGCCCCTGCTTCTGTCATGGAGAAATAGCAGCTTTATACTTGCTCTTGCTTCTGTTAAAAGCTACTTTTGCTTTGGCACTGTGGTCTCAATCTGACTTTCCTTCAATCTTCCGCGTCGGAGCGAGAGTTGGGCCGGGCACTCCCACCAGGGACGACGGGATTTCCCCCCAAGACCCCTGGGGGCCGTGTCAGAACGATACAGTGGGAAGCTCTAGCCCAGAACAATTATGCTCTTTCACAAAAATCTCATTAAATGGTAACCTTGTGTAGTACTAAGGAGAAACTATCTGCATGCTTTCATTCTCTGATTTTGTATTCTGCACTGTACTATGGCTAAAGTAAACAGACAATCGTTCAACTCAACAAAATGTTTTGGCCTGAGATGGGAAAGAATTTGCTGAAAGTAACTAATATGAATGCTCTCTCCGAAATCTATAGAAATGACTAGTTCTTAGCTAGGACTTTGTGTGAAAGAGAATTCTTTTTTCCTATAGGAAAAAAGACAAATATTACATGAATTTTTATATACATTTCTTGAGTCCAGACAGATGTTTTTATTCTGCATGTACAATGCCTACCACATAGTGGGTGTTCCAAATTTTTATTGCCTCAATGAAGGCAGGATCATTAGAGAATGACTTAGTCCATTAAAAATGACCATTGAAACTGAGAATAAACACATTGTGAGTTAAGAGGTAAGTGGAGTCTTAATTATTGAAAAGTTATTTTTACTATGTACACAAAAATATCATTTTCAATACTAAGGAAATCTTGTTCAAAAAGCATCCAGCTCTGGTCTTTCTTCCACTTTCTGAAGTGAGCCAAGCAAAAATTTCAAGCCACACAGTGCCCTCCACACACCATCAATGGACTTAAAATTGACTGGCCCGTTACAGGTAAAGGTGTTGGCGTAATTGCGCAGGTCACAGTATTTCATAAGGGTGCTGCTCTACATTTCTGCTTTTTGAATCACTGAAGTTCTTTTTATTTAGGCTCCTCTTCCCTGCTCACGTAATCTTTCCTTCCTGCTCTCCACACTTCAGCTAAGAGCCATTACTCACATATCTCAGCTGATTAGCTGGATTGTGAAGAAGTGACACAGTTACTAATGATTCACTTAACTAAATCTCCTTTTGCTAAAATAGTGAAATGGCCCAGAGAATTCCTGTTTGGGCAACTGGAACTTGGTCACTCCTGCAATTTTTTTTACTGCAACGTTTTACTACTGATTAATTATAGTTAATTATAAATTGCTAATCTAATAACCAGTCAAATTAAATAATATTTCTTTATGGATATTAGTCATGTTATCATGCTATCATTTCTTCTATTCATCCTTTTCAACTGCTTTTTATCCTTTTCATTTATTTCTTTAATTCCAAATTTATTTTAAACATAGCTTTCATTTTATAATCAAAACGCTACTATTCATTTGTTAAATAGTTATAAAATCAAAAACATACAAAAATCAAACTGTATAAATGGGCAAAAAGATATTTACTATAGATGCAATTGTTGATTTGCACAGTGCTATTTGAAGAATATTATTCATCCCTTAATTTGTAATAGCAAAATATAGAAAACAATACACATTATCTATTAATATGGCAGTATTGGCATAAAGTGCAATACAGCTTTTAATCCTAGAGAACTATATAAAGCCTGATATGGAATGATCTCCACAAATATTTTGAATGTAACAAAAGCTAGATGTAAAACCAGTTACATACCACATGGCCATCTATATAATTTTAAAAAAAAAGGAAATCTCCCATACTTACTCCCAGATGCACAAAAATGCTCATATTTACATAAAATATATCAGGATTACACAAATAGCCAACAGTTGGGTTGCCCCTGGTGCTAGGGGGTGGCCATGGAGAATGTTTAGCATCAGACCTACTTTTGTACTCTCATTCCTGACCCCATAAGTGAATTACCTATCAAAATATTTTCAGCAATTTTTATTCTCCCTTTCTGAACTATTTGTGCTTTGGAGTAACTGGTGTTTTTCTTTCTCTTCTGAATTTAGCCCTCTTGTCCAACAGAAGCTTCTGCCCTTTAGCCAACATTCCACCATTCCTTCCACCCTCCTGCCCCATCCTTGACCCAGGCCTTGGTAATCACTACTTCAACTCTCTGCTTCTACTTCTTTTTTTTTAGATCTCACAGTTAAATGAATTCATGCAGCATTTGTTTTTCTGTGCCTGCCTTATTTATTTCACTAAGCATAATGCCCTCTCCAAGTTCATCCATGTTGTAGCAAATGACAGAATGACAGAATATCGGGCTTTTTAAAAATACTGATTAAAAAGTGCCCTACAGATTAAGAAAAGTATCTTAATCAATCAGGTTGTCTATCAGAAATGCTGCAGGTATTTTGGTTTTTTATCTTTTCACTTAATTTTTATGTATTTGTCTAGACTTTTCAATTTATGGACAGTTTTAATTTTTATGGGGGTTAAAGTTATTAATAGAGAAGATTCTCATGACTGAAAGACTTCGTATTTGCTGTTCTTCCTGGTAAAACTGATTTCTAGCCCAAAACACAATACTCGCAGTACCTTCATGGTCATTCCTGACATGTTCACTCACTCATATAACAGCAAATTTCTGAGTTAACTGAGACCCACATCCCCAGGCTTGCTTCAGCTTTCATACTGGAGTCAGGGAAGAAAACCGAAGTGCAGCAGCATTGGTTCCAGGCACTTAAAGCAGAGTAGGGAGGCCTCGTTAAGCCAGGTTTCCAGCAGTGCACAGCTGAACTTTTGCACTGAGCTATCTTCCAATCCCGGGACATCGTGCCTTGGGAAATTGGACCCAGCTTCAGTTCTTTTGGAATGAAATTCACCAGCTTTTGTAGCAGTTTGTGAAGTTACCTTCTCTTACCCTCTACCCCAACCACCTGGGGCTATGCCTGATTCATTTCCTATAAACTCCTGCTGCACCAATAACAATTTCTGACAAACAAGTGGTATAATTAACAACCTCCCTTCGCAGTTTAAACTATAAAAACAGCCACCAGCTGGGCACAGTGGCCCACACCTGTAATCCCAGCTACTCAGGAGGCTGAGGCCAATTTGAAGTCAGCCTTGACAATTTAGCAGATGGTGTCTCAAAACAAAGAGGAGCTGGGGATGTAGCTCAGTGGTAGAGCACTTGTCTAGCAACACATGTGCCCTTCGGTTGCATCCCCAGTAGAGCCAAAACAACAACAAAAGCTAGTATTTTATAAAACCTCGAAGAATATTTTTTAGACTACTTAAATTTGGTGTCTCCTGGATTGCAGTCCTAATAAGCCTCAAATAAATATAATCCTTCTTTGTTCTTGACTAGATTGATCTTATCTCGGTCCTTTTCAATCCTTTTAGAGCCTTGTTTTTTATATTTTTACAGTTTTTTGTTAATGATTTTGCTTTTTAAAATGGCCCCCCAGTCATTCTAGTGTTTCTGAAAAGAGGAAGGCCCCGGATGTCCCCGCGGACTAGTGAGAGCTAAACCTTGTTCAAGCTGAGTTAACTGTGTTGGCAGAGAGCTCAATGTTAATGTATCAAAGGTATACAGTGTATTACCATTAGGTACTGGTAACAAAGGTGTTAAAACCCTCCACAGAAAAATCCTGCTAAGGTCATTCTGCCCAACCTATACTAAGCAGTCAAAAGGCAATACACTAACTCTGACCATAACCAGCGTGAGATAATAAATCTTTTTCCTAATGAGACAGGGCCTTTTTGTGAGGCCAAAGTAAATGACCTTTTTGCAACTTTGAGCAAGGACTTTAGCTACAAGGCAGCTGCTCCTAGAAGACTAATAAGGAACCTGTTACTACATTTCTGACGTGTCTGTATTTCCTTTTCACCCTTTCCCATGTCTTCATTGTCTTAGAGAAACCCCAACCCCTCACACTGACAGTGTAGTCCTCTGTTGGAACTGCCCAGTTCTCTTGCAGTGTATCAATAAACTCTTAACTCTCCTATATTCTTTGATTGCTGGTAATTTCATTGCCTGCATCACCTGCTCTCTATAGGGCATCTCACACTGCAGTAAATGTTTTTAAACAGATATACAATGAAACAAGGTTATGCACTAATAAATAGGCTTACAGGAACATTTTCTGTATTTCCCCTCGGAATAATGGTTCAGTACTCACTAATTCAGCGTTTTAAAGTAACCCCCACCCAGCCCAGCCCACCTCACCCCACCTCACCCCACCTCACCCCACCTCACCCCACCTCACCCCACCTCACCCCACCCCACAGCCTAACTTCCATTCTAGGTTTAAAGCCAGCTAACTTCCTTGTTCCATCCCTCACTCCACACCCAGGTCCCTATCCTGAGTTTAAAAGCATTTCCCTGCCCGTCAGGGGCAGGCTGACGTCTCTGCTTCAGCCCTGCCTGCCCAATACTGCTGTATTTGTTGTGCTAATAAATCTTTCAGCCTTCACAGGTCCTCTCTAGGTCTTAAATTAACCTAACAATATGTTCCATTAATAAGGACAGTCAATTTGTTGCAACAGAAGTGTTGCAGCAGTCAGAACACGGAGAAACCAAGCGCGGCACTCGAACTTGGAAAGCTGGAGAACCGCGTTTATTACGCCAGCAGACCCAGACTGGCTATTGGCCCAAGAACGGGAAGCCCGAAGTTGACGTCTGCTCCTCCTTTTATAGAGTCAGTGTAAGTGGCTCCACTGCGGGCAGCTGGGGCTACTAGGGAAGGTTCAGGTGGGATGGAAGGAGAGAGAGTTCCCCCAGGAAATTTACAAGAACATAACATGCTACGTTTTATCAAAACATCTGTCAGCCCTTGCAGCTCTAAGGTGACCCTTGGACAGGCTGATCCTACAGAAGTAGGACACAAAACAAAACATTTCACATCCAGGCAGGAACTTATAGCAACATTTTACATCAGCAAAGGAATTAGCAGTTTTGGTTGAATACAAATTCACATATGTTCAGAAACAGAAGAAAGCTCCTGGTTTAGGTAAAGGGGTGTCTTGGGTTTTTCTTTTCAAATTCCATTTTCTTTTGTAATTGTTTTGGCATGTGTATGCATATGTGTGCTATATACACAGAAAAGCCCTTTGCTTCAGAGAATTATTATTTTTTTGTGTGTGTGGTGCTGGGGATCGCACTCAGGGCCTTGTACTTGCAAGGCAAGCACTCTAATCACTGAGCTAAAGCCCAGCCCCACTTCAGAGAATATTTTTAAAATAATCTTGTCATCTAACCCTTCAATATTTTCATTTTCTTACACTTAAATATTTGTTTCACTTGGCATTCACTCTGGAGTAAGTGAAACAGCTGTGAGAAAGTAGCTCTTTTATTATATGCCATGTTGTCCCATTTATTGAATAGCTCCTTTTCTCCTCATTAATTTTAAGATCCTGGTACTGTGCATCTTCTAAAATTAGACATTTTTTTACCTTTCTGTGGTGCTGGGGATCAAACTCAGGGCCTAGTGCATGCAAAACCTGTACTCTACCACTGAACTACATCCCCAATCTTTGAAGCCAGATTTATTTTTTAAAAAATTAACACGACAGATTTTTCCCAAGACTCCTAATTTGAAAGTGACATGCACCCCTCGCACAGCTTCTGCAGTGTTCACACCTTCTTTAAACAAGTCAGAAGCTCTGTTTCTGTTTCTCTTACTGAGTGATATCAAACTAGGCTAACAGTATCTAACTATAGACTTCTGACTCTCACGGGCACAATCAGCATATAATTGCTTGAAAGTAGTTTCAGCTGGCATGTTCCAAGTGAGAATGAACCACATTTTAAATCCTAGTCTTAAATCTACTGAGATGTGGTCTACCACTTCTCAATTCAGAAAGTTCTCCAGACAAATTGGTGATTGAAGATAAGCGCTAATAATAAAATACCTACACAATAAATAAGGTAAAAGATCCATGACATGAATAAGAGGATATAGAAACTTTTCCATAATTCCACAGTTCCAGCTCTTTTACAGAAGGCAGAAGAACCACCAAGGTCCCCGGAGATGGCCACCGTCTAAACATAGGTTTGAGGGTGTTTTCTACTTGGCGACTTGACAAGAAAAATTTTTGCAGTAAAGTGAATAATCTAGGAACTGGCACGCCATGGACACAATTTCAGGCTTCTTGTAAGAACAAAAATTAAAAAATGAATCTGCAAAGGACAGGCACAGTGGAATGTATTTCACGCTACATGGCACAAGCCTGCGTTACCAATGTCAGCAATGAGGCTGCCAGGCTTCTGGTCCTGGAGGAACTGGCGGACTCGAGGCCAGGCTTTGCTGTGCAGGTCACCGAGATACGGGGCAGTGCTCTTGTACACATCATGCACGTGCTGCTTCTCCAGCCGGGCAGCTTCAGGGTCCATCCTGGGAAAAGCAGGGGGGCCCGAGGCACGAAGGTCAGACTGTGTGCTAGGAACAGCTGAATGGGGCTCAGACTTCCTAAGATCAGGACTTACAATGGTAAGTGTGTGTTGTTCTTACACTTTCTTAATGCTGCAACAAAACTTGCACTATAACCTCACCCTAGTTGCCCAAAGACTAGTAAGTGCACAGTTTTCACCTTGCTGGCCTTTAGGGAGTAGTGATTTGGAAACCGGCCATCTCTGTTAATTTCCTGTGCAAGCTGAATTCTTAATTTTGGAAGCAGAGTCAACATTCTTACCAAACGGTTCACTTTGGATGAGATCTTTCTATTGGACGCTAAACAGATTTTAGAATTTTGTAACAGGTAGCTCATTATGCCAATCAGGAAGACCGATGAATTCGACCTGTTCAGTGTCTTTGGGTTCCAACCATTTCTCTTCATCCATTACTACTTCTGTTTTAAGAAAGGGGCTCACTTCTTACCTGAACTATTTCAAGAGGCTGCAAACAACTTTTCTGGTTCTTCAGTGCTTTTCCCTTAAATATGTTGTAACAATCTGATTGTGTTGCTTCCTATCTTAGACATTTTCTAAGGCATTTTACAGCTTGCCCAATCAATTTAGGTGGTCGTTGAAAGCCCCTTCTCATCTGGCCTTGATAGAGCCCTGAAGTTCTTTCCCCATGATCCTTCCCCAGCACCAGATGAGCCTGTGCTACTCAGTGACTCCAGGTTTCTCAGATGTGACACACTCCCTGCCCCCTGGGGGCCCAGAGATACAGTGCTATACCTGGCTAATTTCTAGTAACTCTTGGCACCGGTATCGCCTTCCCCAGGAAGGCTTCCCTGAACTTCCATGCAGGATGAAGGCACTCAGAAAGGAATGAGAAAAATAAAGAGTAGATCCTAGAGGTCCCTGCTGTTCAGGGATTAATCCTTTATTCTACCAGAGCATGTGAGTAAGGGGTCTCCCAGGGAAGTGGCCAGGGGTTCAGAATGCAGTTTTTACCAATAAATATGAAATTATTGCCGATAATTTAAAAACCTATTTGGCTCTACTGGTGCCTACTAGGGAGTTCAGCACTTTCCCAAGTTCTACTGCATCCCACACATACCTCTATGGATCACAAAGCTCTATAATATTTGTATTTACCTGTTTGCTTCTGACACTACCTGGAAAGCCCCAAGGAACCAGCCTAGGTGATGCTGGATCCCCGGCACTTAGGCAGCAGACCCTCAATGAAGGACCAGACAAACATCTACAACCCGAAAGGACTCAACTCTTGAGTACAGAAGGTAGCTATTTAACATCACCTGCCCCCAAAGTATCAATACAATTTGAAGAATAGTGGAAGAAATGAATTCTAATTTACTGTGTTTGCAAAGTAATCACTTTGTCACTCTGGGGAGTGTGGGAAGGGAAGAGACTCTGCATCTATAAGCTCACATGTGCAGTGTAGAGGAGCACGGCTTCCTTCTTCCCATGACCACCTCCACCATGGAAGTAGGAAGCACTTGGCACCTACCAAGTTACTTCACTGTGAAATACCGTTTTTTCCTCTTATAGCCAAGAAATAGCGTATGGAGAGATACTTTGTAAATGTAAATATTGTTCCTCATGCATAACCACCAGTCTTTCATCCATTGTTGATTCTTGTACCAAACAATCCTACAATTGTTACCAAATAAAGATATCCTGATTCCAACATTCACGCCACTACAAAAAATAGAGCTTTTCAGGATTTACTCTTAAAAAGTTAACAGTAGGTTGTTCTTATCCATTATGGAACTCTATGTCCACATTCCTTGCAAAACACTCTCAAGTAAACTCCTAACAGAGTATAATCTAATGTGTGAGGTCTAACAAAACTTCTGCCCAGATTTTACGGCACCCTCAGATGGAATTTCCCAGGGAAACATATGCAAACATATGACTTTAACTGACTCCGCAGGAGGAACACCCAAACTTTTAAATCGATGCTTTAAAAAAAGTCAAAATCTCAGTATATTCAAACCTATTTAATATCACCTGCCCCCAAAGTATCAATCAGGCAATATAATTTGAAGAATGCTGGAAAAAATAAATTTTAATTTATTGTGTTTGCAAATGTTAAGAGGCAACTAACGAAACTTGATTCCTTCCAATGTGCATTTTAAAAATGGTTCTGATTTCAGCTCAAAATCTGTAGTCTTGAAAAGCGCTGCTTGCACAACTTTCTCAAAGTTTTTTTTTCCCAAATTGCCGATATTTTACTACAAACAAGAACTCAGAGATAGCTGTTTTTCACATGAATGATCAACACGAATCCATTTTGTTTTTATTGTATTTTACAGTTAATTTAACTGCTGCAGAATAAACTGCTGACCATGAATACTGATTCATAGAGTTGGGAGTATCCAGTATGACAGTTCTGAAACTCTGGATTCAAATTTCCTACAATATTTTTCCATTTGAATTTTAGGTAGACTGTATAAGCTGATTCCTGGTAGATTTTGCGGCATTAGTAAGACTATTAGTAAAATAAAAGCACAGGATTCCAAGTGAAACAAAACAGAGACATTAGTTTGGTGGGTTTTCTAATCTGTTCTACCAAATTCCAGGCATATAAAACACTCCAAACAGAAAGGGTCAGCAGTCAAAGCCATCCATACGTGGCACCTTTCTTTTGATTCTAAAATGCACACCAGCATCCTATAGGGTTTCAGAAATCCTGTAGAAAATAGTCATAATTGAATTTTTAAGTCTAGTTTTTCTAAAAAATCACTGGGCATGTACCACTTTCTTTATTTAAACACCTCTTGTCTAATGTGAGAATGCATTCTGCAGGAGACATTTTGGGAAATGTTACTTTCATGATTTCCAATTTGAGAAAGTCCCCAAAGAACAAAGGCAGTATTCTCTCTGAGTATCCTCCAACATTCATGTAATTTTAATGGAAAGGATGAGACATATATTTAAACTAGAAAGTCAGAGGGGAAACACAACAGAATGGCTCATCACTGCCAACTTGAAGGAGGCTGCATGTGAGCCGCAGGCCAGATGCCCTCCACTGGCTAGGACCCAGGCTGAAAACTGGACTGACAGGACACCAGACCACCAGCGGGGGCCAGCTCAACCTTGAAAATCCACACTAAGATCTGAACAGTTAGATGACTACAGGTGACTGGAGGAGGTGACCTACGGTCTGCTTTAAGCCATCCATATATGGATGATCAGAAAACTGATCTGCAAAATAAATGTGAGAGAAGCAAGATGAGAGATGGAGATATTTCATAGGCAGTGTGGAAGGGAAAGAGGCAGAGAGGGGAAAGCCTGGGAGATGGTCTTTTACTTCTAGCTTCCTTATGGGATCTAGGCAGGAGCCAGGTCATTCAACTCTACAAAACCATCACTTTACAGTGCTTGCTCGGGGTCCAGGGCACTTCCTGCCTTTGAATCTCTATTATATTCCATTTTAACTCTAAAATATTCTTCACTTTAATTTATTTCTGTTTTATTACAACCCTATATTTCCTAAGACAGAAAAAACTTTTTTTTTTTAAAGAACAACTTGAGCTCACTATTACTAGTGTTCCAGGAGTGTTGCTGTGTGTTTTTTGTTACTATTCAAGCAGTACATAAAATTTACAATGTAACTTTGAAATGAACAAACAACAAAATAGAATGCTGAATGTCAAAAGCAGTAATAAATATGATGACAAAAACATAGCAGAAATGAGTAGATAAAGAACAAACTTACTTTTCTGGGGTGGGGGGCTGAGGAAAAGACCAGGAGATTGCTGGACAGTGAGTCATCTCTTGTGCTTTTCCCTCCCCCACAAGCTCTGGTGGCCTTCCTGGGAGTGGTATTGACACCCACTCCGGAAGTCTCTAATGTTCATGTTCAGAATCACACTACACAGTATTTTCTCCATTTCCTAGACTTTTTACATGACCTATCATTTGCACATCCTGCCTACTCCAAAAAGCCTTGTCTGTGCTTCCTGTTTGCTTTTGTTGGCAACATCCTGCTCACTCTTCAGAGCTCAAACTCCTTTCCTGTTTTTTTTTTCAACTCTGAATAATTTTAAAAATTCTTTTTATAATTATAAAACAGCAAAACTAAGTACTGAATTCTGATCGGCGCTTGCCAGGGTTTGAAGCCAAGAGATAATTGACTGCAGAGGGGACGTGAGGGGACTTTTCAGGGTGATAAAAATATTCCGTGCCCTTGATTGTGACAGGGGTTTTATAACTTTGTCTTTTAGTGCTGGGAATGAAACCCAAGGCCTTGTACACACCAGGTACCACTAAGCTTCATCCTCAGTCCTAGTTTTAAGCTTAAGAAGCATGACTATTTCCTAGAAATAAATTATACCTCTGTTAAGAACTACCAATCATCTGAGATTTTATCCTGCTTGTAGGCTAACAAATGAGCCTGCCATAGTTTCATGGATCCTGGAAGAAGGCACAAGAGTCCAA
>PVJO010023103.1:0-26687 GCA_004026905.1 Hystrix cristata | reverse complement strand
AAAATAATAAAGAAAAGAGCCAGAGATGTAGTTCAGTGTGAAAGCCCAGTATGACCCAAAAAAAAAAAAAAAAAAAAAAGTGGACTTAATTCTCATGCTATTTTATTGTTGAAATAGCTACTAATAGATTATCAAATGTTAAAAGTTAGAATGCCAAATATGTCTGACCATATATCAAGGATTTGACTTTTTAATTAAAATAAAGGAAAATACAGCTATATGGATCCCTTTGCTGCTAGGGCAGAATATCCAAAACCCACAACTAATGGAAAATGTTTGTTTTGGCTCATGGTTTTAGAAGGTTCAGTCCATGGTTGTCTGGCCCTAAAGGCACAAAGAGTATGGTAGAAGGGAATGATAGAGAAAAGCTGCTTACATCATGGGCAGCCAGAAACCAGGGAGAAGGAGGAGGAAGAGAACAGCCAGTGACAAGAGGACACCCTCCCAGCTCATACCCTGGGCAACCCAGCCCTTCAGCCAGGCCCACATCCTAACACACATGAACTCATCAGTGAATACACGGTTCATTATGGCACCTCCATGATCCAATCATCTTTAAAAAACCACATCTATGAATGCATGAGACATATTTTAGTATGTGTCAAAATAGATTTACATAAGCTTTTGGTTTGGCAAGTCAGATATTACATAAAACAAATACTTTATGTGACCACAGCCAGCCAATTGGAAACTCATTGCTACCCAAAGAGTGACTAATTGTGACGTGTGTGTGTGTTAAATTCTTGCAGAAATGCTGATCTGTGGATGTTTCTCCAAGTACTTCTCAGATTCAATCTTCCTAAAATAACTGATAGTCTTATTCAATAAAAAGTAGATATTTCTATTCTTCTAGAGTGCCATAAGTATACTTTTAACCTGACTGTAGTATTTGACTCTGGGGATGTGAAGAAAGATAATTATATTTTTGATATAAATTTAGATGCAAAGAATGCCAGAGGTCACTGGATTCTATGTGCTTGGAAGGACATCTGTTTTCATTTTTAAACTATGGCTTGGTCAAAATCCAAAAGCTAACAGGTAGCTGTATTATTTTTGCATTTCTAGGTAACAAATTACCACAACTTGAGCATCTTTAAACAATTATGATTAGTAATGTATAATTATTGTGTGTGGTATGTACCAACACAGGTTTGTGAATCCTTTGCTGGGGTCTCATCAGGATAAAGTCAAGATGCCAGCTGGAGCAGTTTTGTATGAGGCTTTGAATCACTGTTTGCAGAGTTCAGTTTTCTGTAGTTCTAGCACAGAGGTTCTCAGGTCCTAGACACCATCTGCTCCTGCTAGCTGTGTGTCCTCTCCAAAGCATACAGGCTTGTTTCTTTAAAACTAGTGAGAGCAACTGTAAAATTATTGCTAAAATAATGTAGCGTGATTTCCCAGGTGATCTCTCTAGCAAAAGGTAGAGATAATCAGTAATTGAGATTGAATGAAAACTCTCCTGTGTACAGAGATTTTATCTATGACACACATTCTTTATGCTTGAGGTATGAGACCAGATGACCAAATGGCTCTACTTAGGCATGCATTGTGTGTTACAGATTCTTTTAATGATAGTCTTTGGTAGAAATAATTTGAAGCTGTTGTCAGATGCAATACCATCAGTTTATGAGTATGGGGCCAGGCATTGTGGTGCAGGCCTGTAATCCCAGTACTTGGGAAGCTGAGGCAGGAGAATTGCTGTGACTTCAAGGCCAGCTTGAACTACATACATAGTGAGACCCTACCTCAAACAAACAAACAAACAGACAAGCAAACAAAAAACCAAAAAGAAAAAAAGTTTATTACTAGGCCAAGTACATGTGAAAGTGTCAAACATTTTTTTTTTTTTAATATGACCATGGCTACTTCTTCAAAATAAATATACATTCTCTTGGATGGATTTTCTATTCAAATCATGCAGAAAAGACATGGCAACCCAAAGACTAACCCTTCAATAAGGGTAAAGTTCAGTAGTCTAAAATGAAGACTCCCAAGTCTCAGTGCCATTTAAAATCAGTTTTGAGTAAAAATACTTATAGCTGGACACTATTCTAGACCAACTGAAAAAAAAAAAAAAAATCTTAGGATAAGGTTCAAGTGTTTATGTTTTTTGTTTGTTTGTTTGTTTGTTTTAGAATATCCTCCAGCGATTACCTTGTGCAAAGAGGATTCTGGAGCACCTATTCAAAAGTTTCTCTTTTTTTTATTGTTCTGTGTGTCCGTGAGTTAATTCTTGGAGTCTGTTTTGTTTCCTTTTCTACCATCTCGATGCCAAGAACAAATGGCATTGTTCACGGTACAACAGAGTTTGAAGTTAGGCACCTCACATCTTCCAACATTACTTTTCTTTATTTCACAGCTTCCTGTCTATTCTATGCCTTTTTACCTCCATATGAATTCTAGAAATAGCTTGTAAATTTCAAGTTTGTTGGGGTTTTATTTAGGATTACATTTATTTAAGATTGGGGAATATTAATATCCTTAAAATGGAGTCTTCAGGTACATGATTAAAGTGTACAGTGATGTATTTATTTAGGACTTCTTTATTTCTCTCAACAGTTATTTCTCTCAACAACTACATGAAGAGACTATTTTATATACTATATACACTTAATTATGAATATATATTTTATATACTCATTGGATATATACATTTTCAGCAGCATATTCTTGCATATTTTTTGGCGGATTGACTCCCAAGGGATTTGTCATATACTAAGACATTTTAAAATGTCTTATTAATTTGCTTTCTAATTTTTAAATAAATTATATAACTTATAATTCATTGTTTACTGGTCTTTTTTACAGCAGTCTTGCTAAATTTACTTATTGATTATAATATTTTTTATGTAGACATTAGTGGATTTTTGCTGTAGATAACCAGATTCCTGTGAATAAAGGAAATTCTACTTCCTCCTGCAAATATGAAAGTCTTTTATTTATGAGTCTTGATTTATTTGATTACTTAGAATCTCCAGCACAACACTTAAAGAAATGATGAAAGTACACATTCTTCTTTTGCTTCTGCCACTGCAGTGAATTGATTCACCTTTTACCAGAAAAAGTGATACTAATTTTAATTTTTACAGATTATAAATTTAGGAAAGTTCTCTTCTATTCCTAGTGTCCTGAGGCTAATCAGAAATCAAAGCTAGATCTTTACATCTATCTTGATAGTTTTTTTTTTCTTTCTTTTAATGTAGTATGTCACATTGAGAGGCATTGGAAATTAATTTATTGTAATATTTTACCAGGTTTGAATATTAAAGCAGTGCAAGCTTCATGCATGCTGTGAGAATTATTCCATTCTATTTTCCAGTTTTGTGGTATAGAACTGGATTCAATTATAGTTGAGTGTTTAGTAGAAGTTACTATTGGATTCATTTGAGGTTTGAATTGTATTTAAAGAGAAATTTTTAATGAAAACATTATTATTATTATTATTATTTAGTACATGTTTGCAGCACATAATAAGAAGTTGGAACATATACATGACACCTCTTAATTCCTTTGTTTCCATCCCCTGTCCCTCCCCTCCATCTCTCCTTCTTTCAACTCCTGGTTCCTTACCATTAGCAAAACTCCATTTTCATTTCTTTCTTCAGTTCCTTCCTTTCTAGATCCCTGCTTTCCCTCCCCTGCCCTCCTTTTCTCCTCCCTCCACCTCTTTGTTAATCATATACATTTGAGAAAGATCTCACTACTTCCTATTTATCTATAGTCTATTTTACAGTGTGTGTGTGCGCGCACGCGTGTGTGTGCAGTTTGTTGTTGTTGTTGTTGTTTTTTGGTTTTGGTCTGAGGATCGAACTCAGGGCCTTATACTTGCTAGGCAAGTGTTCTAACCACTGAGCTAAATCTCCAGCCCTACAGTTTCTCACATAAGAGAAACCAGTAATTTTTAAGCCTATGTTTCTGATTCATCTCATTTAATATTATGGTCTCAAGGTGTATAAATTACCTACAAATGCCCCAAGTCTATGTTTTTTGTTTTTTGTTTTTTTGGGGTTTTTTTTTGGCAGAGTAGTACTCCTTTGTGCATAAGTACCACATTGTCTTTATCCATGCATCTGTTGATGGCCATATAGACCATTTCCAAAATCTAGCTACAGGGCAACCCACTAGGGTCTCCTCCTGTCTCTCAGGAGCTCTCTCTTTCTCTCTCAATAAAATTCCTACTCTTAAAAAAAAAAATAGCTATGATAAATTGTGCTGCTATGAACATGGGAATAATAAGGGCTGGTGAGACTGTGGGGGGAAAATATTTCTACACTGTTGGTGGGAACGTAAGCTACTACAATCATTATGGAAATTAGTATGCAGATTCCCCAAAAAAGTAGAACTAGAAATTCCACTTGATCCAAGTATTTCCCTTCTATGTATGTTCCCAAAAGAGATAGCATCATCACATTACAGGAAAAAATCAATTTCTTTATAAAATTTTTAATTGAGATGTAATTGTATTTATGATGTTGGTTAATGGGTCAAATCAATTTGTTTAACACGTGCATCGATTTATCTAATTCTTACATACTATTTAGAGTTATTTAATTTATAGCTGAAAAACAAATTAATATGAATTCCTGAATAAATATTTCTAAGGTTCTTTCATTTTTATTTTAAAATCTGAAGTGCCTTACTGGTAATGCATAATTCTTCCAGAACAAAAAGTGGTACAACAGCCAAAATTCAGATTCACTGATTTATTTCCCCTGTACCCTTTAAATTGAAGCCCAGTCTATGTAATAACTAATATTTGGGGACTGTACAGTAGATTGTCTTAGTTCCTTTTCTTGTTGCTGAGAACAAGTACCCAACACCTAAAGTAAAAGGAAGAAAGGTTTGTTGCAGCTCAGTTTATAGAAGTTTTAGTCTGTAGCTGATTATTTCCAAGACAGGTAAAACCAGCAGAGGCGAATCACAGTGGGGAGACAGTCTGTAGCACAGCAGGCAGGCGGAAGACAGCAAGCAGCATGTGATGTCAGCAGCCTCTTTCTGTCCCTTGTATTCCATCCTGGTACCTGCCCTTAGGGTGGGAAGCACTCACACCCAGGGTGTGGTGCCCTTAATCCTAGTGTCACACACCCTAGACCCAGCCACCTCTGAAAGGCTCCATCTATGACACAGGAGGCTTTGCAGGGACATCTAGATACAAGTCATGTCATATATATTTTTAAAATTTCAGAGAAAGCAAGAAAAAAAAATACTGACCAATTATAATCCTATATCCAAACATCTTCCTCTATAGCATATTATTTAAATTACTTTGATTTGTAAGAATGTATACTGCTATATCTAAGTAATACATGCTTTGTCTGAAATTTTTCCTAATTGCCTTTTATTGTAATTGGTTTACATTGCTTTCTTTTTATTCATCTTTAAGGAGCCAATGATTTGTTCTGCATATTCAAAAATCAAGGATTTAAGTTCAATATATAAACATTATTTGTATTTTAGAGTATTTCACAAATTTATTTTAAATTGTAAGTACTAAGTGTAATATTTAGATAGTTGATCATTTACCTCCGTGTTTTTCCATAAGTTTATTTTTTAGTCATTACCCTGATGTAATAACTGTAGGTGGTATACACTTTTATACTAATCAATGCACGTTATAATAATTAGAAAGGAAATACAAAAGAAGTATTTTTTCAGGCTCCAGACACAACAGGCTGGATCAGAAAAGTGCTGACAGAATGGACAGGAAGTTTTAAGATTCTCTCAAGACTCTGAAGGACACACAAAATATGTTAAGAAAAAATTGTTTTTAGCTTGATTGACAATATGGCATAATAAATTTGTTGCTCTGTGTCTATAGATTAAAACCTTATAGTAGTCATTTTGTGGACTATGCCTTTTTACACCTTATGTTGTCATATGCCCCAACGCTGTGACTGCTAGGAGAACATGGAGTCCACAGCCATCAGTGCTATGGCAACAATTTACAATTTAAAACAGAATAGAAATACAAGACGCAAATACATGCAAAAGCCTCATTTGTTCATTGTTTAAACATTATTTCCATTTTGTCGTCCCATATGCATAATATAAATGGCCAACAAGAAGGTGGTGTTAAGTCAGCCTTACAGAGTAAACTGTTCTCAATGAAGTTTTACTTCAGGAGAAGTGGCAGATGACTGCAAAATTCACTCTGTGTAAAAAATTGAACCCAATACTCTGCCATAAAAAGGGATAAACTTGAAGCATTCATAGGTAAATGGATACACCTTGAGAACATACTCTTAAGTGAAATAAATCAGACACACGAGTACATGTGGAACTGTTTCTCTGATATGAGAAACCATAAATGTAAATAAAGACAAAAAGTTATAATAGGTATTGTGCAAAAGAAAGACAATATTTAAATGGGGAGAGAACTAGAGAGGCAGGAGGGAGAAAGGAAGGAAGGGGAAAAGAAAGGAAAAGAAAAAGAGGAAAAAATGGAAAAATGGAAATAAAGCTATTGTAAATAAGGAGGGGAGAGAGAGGAGAGGGGAGAGGCGGGAAAAGGGGGAGAACCAAGATATATCATGTACAGGTACCAATTAACTATCACAAATGTGATCGTTATGTATATCTACAATGTACCAATACATGTTCTTGGTAAATTAAAAAATATATATATATGAAAGCAATATCCCCACTGACCCTAATTAGACCACCAATTCTTTGCCTACTCTTAACTTGTCTTGTGTCTAGACTTGACAATACTTTTTTAGAAGCAATTTCTGATAATATGTTTATACCAATGCTCAGATCTTTATTCTGACTGACAACAGAACTCTTTAAGGGAAACCCGGATGTACCAAATGGTCACAGGAATTGCTGCATGTAATGTGACTACAATGTTAGAGTGGGATTAGATTGCTCTCCACTTAGAGCTGGGTCATTAAGAACAGTCCAAAGAATCAGATAGAGACAAATTGCCTTCATTAGAAATTATCTTTAATTCTTGGTGAAAATACTAGTTTATATTAAATTTGCACATTATCTTGAACCTATTTTTTAAACGTTGGTAAAGACATTAGTATTTCCTGAGGCAGAAACTTGCTAAGTGGAAAGATGGTTTCAGTCTTCCTTTAGTACTTGATTTCTTTCCAAGGGACATATAAGATACATCTAGTTTTGTTTTGTTTTATTTTCTAAGAAAAACAATCTTAATCTTTTGTGACCTATTTCAGTGGAAACAGAAGTCACTTTCAGCTCTTGTTTCTAGAGTGATTTCCTAGCTTAATAAATCTTTTGTTTGGACTCTGATTTGTTCAGACCTTCCAGGCAGGCAACTTGTTACTTGTAAAAACTATGACAATGAAAGTTTTGTTTGGGGGCAGGTAATCTCCAGATGGGAGGTCTCATGAGGGTCACCCATTTGTATCACAACAGGAAAGTGCCATCTGTCCAAATTAATCAGAATAATCATTTCTAATCTGAAAGTTTGCGAGCCTCGTTTATTCTGTATGGGAAAGAAAGAGCTGTAACACCTGTGGTAGATTTTCCTCATTTATATAGTCAAAGAAGGATTGACTGGGACAGTACTTGACACACTCCCAGAGTCATTTTCTCTGTAGAATAAATAAAAGTTTTCCTTTACTGAAGGGGGTCATAGCTTCCTGTAAGAATTTCCTTTGCCAACAGAACAAGCATTCTTTAACACTGGTTAAAGAAGAGTTTAGGCTACTTACTAGCCTTTGGATAAATACAATTCTTTTTTTTTTTTTTTTCCTCCTCTAAACTAAAATGGAGAAAGGCGAACAAAAAAATTCTGTAGATACTAATTTCTTCACACTTTACTCATAGGTTTTCATATTTATTTAGAGAATATGAGCCTTTTTAAGCAGTATTTGGTTTGCTAACTACATTTACAATCTTTTTTTTTTTTAATAGAAAAGACAGTGTCATCGGTAGAATGCCACTGAAGAGCAGTTCACTTTATTTAAAGTGACTAAACTGTACTTACATGTTTGGAATGTAAATGTGGACTTGTATTGATATAATCTTTCTTAGAGTAAATTTATAAATTGTTTAGTTCACATAGTACTATCATCCTAAATTATTTTAAAATAATATCCTCATATTTTTCTTGGAAAAAAAACTGAATTTCTAAAATAAATTAAAATGAGTCAGAAAACGACGGCTGTTTTAGCTTTTAAAAGTACAAAAATATGAGTATCTTGTTTTCCAAATGATTCATTACTGGTATTCAAATTCTAATAAGCAAGCAAAACCAGATTATTCTGTTGCCAAAAATCATGTGATGGCATTAAAGTTTGCATAGATTAAAATGCTTTACCAGGGAGACCTAATTACCTGCTCCTAAATTTGCAGTATTTGGACCCAAATTAAAAAGAATATATATTATGAGCTTGCTAGAAATCTAGAGTTTTGGCACTATCCTCAGACTTACTGAATCAGAATTGGTCTCCTAGTGACATCTCCAAGTGATGAGTAAAAACATTCACATGTAAAAATTATGGATCAAATCATTTCTCTGACAAACCTAAAAACATAAAGGCAACGATGTCTAACACTCAGTGAGTGATCACTGTGCCTCAGGAATTGTTTAAAGCCTCATATATGCAGTGTACCTCTGAGTTGCTTGTGAGAAACCTTTATGTCTTCGTTTCTCTTACCCTTGGTATTATTACTTTTGACTATTATTAGTATATTTTTGCAGTACCTATTGTTTACATTGCTTGTGGGGAATCGGTATGTGTATATATACTTCTCAATTCCTTTTTAATCCTCTTTTCTTTAATCCTTCTCTCCTTCATTATTGCATTATTAACTTTAAAGAGACAATATTATTAGCTGTGAAACAGACTCCTACTTACTGGAGTTTGGTTCTAGATTTAAAAAAAATTATTTACTATGTGATACTGATTCATTCCTATTACAGCTCATAGTAGTAGGATATTATTTTGAAAAATATCACCTAATATTTTGTTATTCAGCAAATATTGACTAAGGATCTGCTCCGGGAGTGGTATTTTTCTAGCCTAAGAACACCAAAATGAACAACACGCTTAAAGTTTCTGTTCTTGTAGTCTCCATTACGAGACAGGGAGGTGTACACAATAACTAGAACAGACATCGTTTTTTGTTTTTTTTTTTTTCTTTTTTTTTTTTTTTTTTTTTTTTTTTTTTTTTTTTTTTTTTTTCATTGACTCTAGGGAATCTAAGATTACTTCCAGCAGGCTCACTATTCGGTTATTACTACTTGGCTGTTCCTGCTCCTCGCATGAGCACTGATGGATGTGCCTTTACCTCCAACTGATAGAGTGCAATCCAGGGGTACCTAGTTGTTAAATATAATGGTAACCTGTCATGCTAGGAAACCTTCTCTCTCCCTTACTAGTTTTCAAGCAAACTGGTATATTGTGATCTGTTTTCGGAAAAGGCCATGAGGCCAGGAATTCAAGGCAAACATCTGTTCAACTGCTAGAGAGCAGCTAGGCTGTCAGTCCAACGGCTTGCCTGGAATTGAATGCTTCCAACAATTTGAGCTTGGCAGTGGGTCCTTTCCCGGCCATTCCTTGGATGAGCGTCAGCCTTTTACTTGCAGCTGTATGGAAGACCTAGAGAAGTCATGCTCAAACTCAAGGCCAGCAATGACGGTAAGATAAAAATAGTTCACTGTTTTAAGCTGCTAAGTTAATGGTAATTGGTTATGTGCAATACGAAATTTGAACATTTTCTCATTACAAATAAAGTTTCAATTTAACAAATAAAGTTTCAATAAATTTTCAACTTAACTGTATTTTGTAAAACACACACAAAAAATAATCACATAAAGTACTTGCTCAAAGTTGATCTTTTGTAGACATACAACAATCTGATTAAATACCAGAAAAATTACATTTTTTGTTATAGAAAGTAAGTTCTTTAATATTTTTCAAATATGTTCTGCTACAGTAGAATCCAATAAAATAATCTATAAAGAGTATAATTTATGACTTCAAGCAGACTTCTTTATTTGAATAAACATCTAACACTTCATTGTTTGATAGTCTGTAATTTCCAGTAGCAGAATTTGGCTTCCAGATCACTTAATCCAACTAAGTCCTTACTTATTAAGAATAGGATCATAATTATGGTTTTGGAGAGTTAACTCTAACGATTTTCACATTTCAGTCGGAGTTCATCAGTAAAGTTTATCATTTATAATATACCCTAAAAGCTATAGCTGTATGTCTTATCTTTTATGCTTCACTGACACAAGAGTGAGTAAATCATTTAAGATCATAGATTTGACCACCCCAGATCTAGATTACCAAAAGAAATAAGACATTAACGATCAAATGTTGTATACATACACTGTTTTGTAATAACCTTTAAAAAAGAGTTTAGGAAATAAACTGCAACACGAACACTGTGAAAAAACAACAACAACAACAAAATGTCTCCCTCTTCTCTGATCCCTATGTTAGACTTAAAGAAATAATCCTATCCTACTGAGAAGGACAGAGAATATTGGGGCAAGGGGGTTCTCTAAAAGTTCAGAAGAGAGTATCTAATTGATAGTATCAAAACCCAGCATGTCTTTGAGTAGCTAAATTAAAAGCTGTTAAGAAGAACATAGTTAATTAACGGGTCCATTTCTTTTTGTCAATTAAAAGTGTGCATAATTTAACAGGATGAAGAATAATTAAAAGAGATATATCCTATGTAATGGCATTAGGACATGCTATTTCAAATGTGGTCTGTGGAGTAGACATACAAGTAGAACTAGAAATGCAGAATCTTCTTTCTTCACACTAATTAAATGGGAAACTAATTTTTAACAAGATCTTTATCACATTAGAATAAAAATTAAAGTTTTTAAAGCACTGAAATAAACTGATAGCTTCTGAGAGACATGCCAGGAAGAAATCATGCTTACTTCTCTATGAGTTTCATCTGTACTTACTGGTGAAAATTAATTTTGTCTTAAAAAATATATATGAGGTCTGGTTAGGGATGGAATAGAGTTTTCTGAATTTGTATAAGCCTAGCAAAATTCTGCAGGGAAAGAAGATAGACCTCTTAACAAGTATCATAGTAGCAAAGAACAATCAAGAGATTTGGGGAAATTAAATGGCCATGAATCAATGGAGGGGCTTCGATTTTTTGATAATGATGGATTCATATTCCAGACTCTAGCTACATAAAACTGGTGAAAGTTTTAAAAAGAATGCTGACCTCAGCTATACTAATAAGAGGGATGAAATGTAACAGACTTACAGAAAGACATTGTAAAGAACTGCATTAGACCTGTTTCTTAATAAAACATGTATAACTAGTGAAAATTATGTTTGGAAAATCCACAACTGTTTAATGTTCCTGGAAATTGTCCTAAGGGCATATACAACGTGAGAGACATTTATTCGGGAATATCCCCTAAAAGTTGGTGAAGACGGAATCTGGTACATTTAAAAATAGCTCACCTAGAGGTTCCATTTGATCCAGCTATTCCCCTACTGGGGATCTTTCCAGAAGAGTTAAAATCGTCATACCACAGAGATATATGCACAACCATGTTTATAGCAGCACAGTTTGTAATAGCTAGGTCTTGGAAACAACCCAAATGCCCAAAGACCAATGAATGGCTAAAGAAGATGTGGTTTTTCTACACAATGGAGTACTACACTGCCATAAAGAAAGATAAACTAGAGTCATTTGTATGTAAATGGATGTTCCTTGAGAATATACTACTAAGCGAAATAAATCAGACACTCATGAGCACACATCGAATTGTTTCTCTGATATGAGAAACCATAACTGTAAATAAGGACAAAGTAGCGTAACAGATATTATATAAAAGGAAGATAATATACAAAGGAGAGGAGTACCAGAAAGAGGGAAGGGGGAAAAGCAGGAAGGAAAAAAACAGAAAGAAAGGGGAAAGGGACATCATGGAGAATTGTAAATAAAACTGCTGTAAATAGGGATGGAGGGAACGGAAGGGAGGGGAGGGTACAGGGGGGAGAACCAAGAGACACCGTGTACAGGTACAAAACAAGCATGTTAAATGTGATCAATATATGGATAATGTACTAATACATGTTCTTGGTTAAAAAATAAAAAAAAAATTAAAAATAAACATAAATAAAAATAAAAATAGCTCACCGACTCCCCCCTTCCCCACGCATTAAGCATGTTGGAAACTTCAGGCAGGACTTTTCCCCCAGCTCCTAGACAAAGCCCATGATATCTTTCTCTACGGAAAAAGAGCTATCAGCATTTCTTGTCACCCTCACTAGAGCTGCAGACTAAACCCCGCGTGAATGTGGGTCACAGAACTACGATCGCTATCAGTCTCTACTCTTGTCACTGGACTTTCGGGACGCTGCGATCCTGATAGTACTTTCTCAACCTGTTCAGTGTGAGGAGACTGAGGGCTGGAATTTGCAAGTCTAGAAATATGAGATACCATTAAGCTTCCTAATATTTGTATAATAGGAGCACCAGAAAAAGAGATAAATAAGTAGAAACAAATTTTGAGAAACTAATGGTTTAAAGCTTTCTAAGTTTCATTAAAAGCAATATACACCCAAACAGACAAATATCAGTAAACTCCAAATAAGATAAAAATAAACACCTGGATGTAATACTCAAACTGCTGAAAGAAAGAGAAGGGAAAATATTGAACATGCCAAAAGAAGCACCTTGTCACTCACAATAATAAGATGAAGTGATGACTGCTCATCAGACACCATAGAGAAAAGAAAGCAGTGGTGTGACTTATTCAACCTGAGGAGACAGAGGAAAAAAAAAGACAAATAAAATGTTAAAATGTAAAGGCGAAATAAGGATTTTTTTTAAAAAATTAAAAACCTCAGGGATTTTTTGCTTGGAAATTCGCCTTAAATACATATGAAAGATATTCTTCAGGATGAATCAAATGATACATAGGGTTATTTGAATACACTTGAAAAAAAGTAAAAATACCAAGAAAGTTAATTATACCATTATAAGTAAACATCAAATTACATTTTCATTCTCATTTCTTTGGGTAAGTGATTAAACAGCAACTGAATACAAAATACACATTTGCAGAGTTGAACCTATAACACATAGAAATGGAACAAAATTACTAGTACATGAAGTACATAAATGAGAGAACATTTATATAGGAATAAGAATGTGACACCATAAGGTACCTTGAATGCGCAGGAGCAAATAAAGAAAACCATAATAGGTAAACAGAAATATCAATGTAAAAATATTATAGCCATATACTTGTTCATTTTCCTTTGTTTCATTTTCAGTAAAGAACAGAACATTATGTATCTGGAAAATAACACAAAAAAGTAAACAATGGAATAGAGCTATTGAGGAATAATATGTGTATATAAACATATCACAACCTAGCATAACAATAATATAAAATTGAATTAGATTCTGAGATTTTAAGTGGTAATCCTTAAACATGCTAAATAAATGATTCAAAATATACTGAAAATATCATTAATGAAATAATGTTATATGACCCTATTGCTAGTTTTTAGGGCAGCCCAAAATCTTGCCTCCCAGATGGACTGAGAGAGGAGAGAGAGGAAAAAACCACACAGAAAGAGGGTCGGGAGGATGAAGCAGGAATATACAACTTTTATGACCTAATGCCTAATGTGGAAGAGGTACACCATCATTTCTGTACATTCTATGAGTTACTGAAATCCTCCTTGCTACACATATAGCTGAAATCTCCTTAACAGAGTGAATATTTTCTGAGGGCAGACATTGTTGGGAGCCATCTTGGAGAGTGCTCACCACAGTTACTTTGCTGTGGTTTTTGTCCCTTGTTGTCAATACTTATTAATTATCATTGAGACAGAAAAAGAAAGAAAGAAAGAAAGAAAGAAAGAAAGAAAGAAAGAAAGAAAGAAAGAAAGAAAGAAAGAAAGAAAGAAAGAAAGAAAGAAAGAAAGAAAGAAAAAAAGAAAAAGAAGACCCGATGCTTTCCTTTCCCCTCTGACGGCTGAAAGGAGATAGGATCTGAATTATCAGCTGTCGCCGACCTCCCCCTCACTTCCGCCTTTTCTCCTACGGTGTGGCAGGGTGGCCAGCCCAGGGACTTCCTGAGCCCCCTACCTGAGCGCACACCACCTGTCCAGGCCGCACCGACGGGAGAGGTGCCAGGGATGCCCGGGACGCGCTCGCCGACTCCTGCCACTTCCGTGCTGATGCCCTTTCTCTGCGCATCCCAGGAACACTGTGCTTGACAAGGCAAAGGCCAGAATACGCGGGGCTCGTTGCTGATAGCCCCCAATTCGTAAACCCTGAGAGCTGATACTCAACATGGCCAGCCGCCTGCATACTCCTCAAAAGCCGAAAGCTGCGGCAGGGACGGTCTGAGTCCGGCCGTCCCAGGGAGAACAGCAGCTGTCACTCAGCTGCTTCTCCGAAGTTCACGCGACCCACCCGTCACCTGGACAGCTGGCGCTGTCTAGACACCTGCAGCTCTTCCAGGAGGCACACTCCTTGGCCATAGCAGGTACGGAACTTGAACGCACCCCGGATGGCTCCACCCCATGGCCACCCCTGATGGGTCTGCTCGGTCCCTGCCCCTCACCATTCGTCATCATTGTGAAAATTCCTCAGAAAGTTTACTAGAATCCTGGCGTGGTGGTACACACCCGTGATTCCAGAATTCTGGGAGGATGAGGCAGGAGGATTGCAAATTTGAGCTCAGCATGGGCAGCTTAGCAGCTTCCTAAAATCTTGTCTCAAAATAAGAATAAAGAGCTTTAGGGGTGCAGCAGAGTGTATAAGGCACAGGGTTCAATACTGAGTGTCTCACAGGAACACATACACAAACTGCAAAATGTACAGAGCTGCTTGCGCTCCTTCTCTATATGAAGAGTCCTGCGGCTCCATAGGAGCAGCGCTCTGCCACATTTCTCGGGTCACTCAAGGGGGCTTCCGTACACTACTCCCTGCCTCGCAGTACAGGTCCCAGCGCAATCTCCCACAAGTGGTCTTATACATCTACTTTCGATTCTTATTTCAGGTAATGTGAGCAGAGTATGCTACATTAAAAAAAAAATCCTAATGCTAGGGCCTGCTAACCCTGCAGATCTCCTCCGAGCTGCAGAGACCAGCAGCAAGGATAAAAATTGGTGGTAACTGACAGAAAGAACAATAGTTTGGTTTCACTTATTCTCGTCTTATTGTTTATTTAACGCACTCCATTTTAACGCACTTCTTAGCAAACAATATATACTTTTCAGTTAAATGTGGATCTGGCGAACATTATTAGGATTTTTCTGATGCTGATTTCAATAAACATGTATTTTAGATCTCACGTTGCTACACTACTTCACCACCTTTGTTTGAGGCTATAAGTCACTCTTCCAATATTTAAATATTCTCTTCTTAATTCTCATACAGTACTCTTGCTTTTACCGTGATCTTGTTTTTATCATAATCTATGGCTCTTCTTCTTGTCTCACTTGATTGTCCTAGCTCATATCTGAAAACCAAATATTTTGGAGTCTTTTTTTCTTTTTTTTAGGCTTAGTCCTATTTATATTTTTTCTACTTTTGCATTATAATCTCCATCTATGTGACCTCGTCCAGTTATATATGTTTATATAGTATGCAAATTCTATGCAGACAATTTAAGAATATCTATTACCTTCATATTAATTCTCAGATACCTACTTTCTGTATGTAATTACTTTTTCAATGACTCCATAATAATACCTTAGTAATATTTATTATTTATGTGGTTGATATTATTTCTTCATTTTCTCTTATTGACCTGTTTCTCTCAGTATTTTTCACAGTAGATGATGATTACGGACTTCATTCAATGCCCCAAATCAGATATTTAGACCAACCTGTCAACAACTTCTCATAACTCTATCTTAGTTCAAACCACCACAACAGTTTAGTAGTTTACATTTATCCTTTTCTAGGGACACCGAAGAAAATGAGTTTTGTGAAAAAAAAAATTGTCATGTGACTTTATACTCAGAACACTTACTGTCTTCCCCTTTCTAGTTCCTACCATGACTGAAAAGTTAGTGCATTTTTTCGCTTCTGCCCACAGCTCAATATCATCTATTACTAATACCCTATTGACTCATTATAATTTAGCTACAATGTACTCATTTATCTCAGTTCTTCAAACACATGGAGGCATGCTTTTTCCCCTCAATAGTCTTCAGATTGTTTAAACTAGTGCAAAACGTGTTCACAGCTAGTCTTTTGGGGTAAAAGAAACAGTAAGATAGTAATCAGTATTCATTAAAATCATTATCCTACTATGTGCTTTCTAAATGATCCCATTTCCTGTGAAATAAATGTTAACATTCTCAGTCTGCTTAGAAAAATGTTGTCTGGTGAATGAGTTAAGTGTTTCAGCTTTTTTTGAAAACTGTCGTAATACAAATCTTAAAATTAAAAGGATATATTATGAGGCTGCACTCACATGCATTTGGAAATGTGATAATAGATACATTTATTAATATGAGAAAAATTAGTTATGTTACAAGTTTGAAATACTCCTAAAGAAATTCCTTGACCATATTTTTAAAGCAAGAAGACTACATGCTAAAAATTACCTTATTTATTAGATACTTGAGAAAGAGTTGCTAGACAATACATTTTGAAATACAGTACTGAGAAATCATTGACTACAAAATAAAAACCATCATGGCTTTAAGAGGAAAATTTCTAAAAAAAAGTTCATCAATGACAGATTGATGAAACTTTTTTTTCGGCAAGAGGAAGCATTAAATGTAGTATTTTTAGGCTTCAATAAACCTTTTTAAAATTTTTTTTTTCTGAGTGATACATATATTTTAAAGCTGGAAAATGTGGCAGTAATTATAATGTCAAGGCAAAAGATTTTCTCTACACATAGTCATTCTTGATTTAATTCTGTATTAAGAGAATAATACCTCACAGCTATCAAATGATAATCTCCAAACTAATGAATCCAGGCCAATATCACCTAAGTATTTGTTAGTTTTAGAAGTTCAAGGGGAGAAAGAAGATGAAATAGAAAGAATATATTTAAAAACTTTATTTTTGGAACAGTATAATCAACTAATAAACTTGCATTTTCCCATTTATCTTGAATAGTAATCTTGAAAGTCTGCAGGACGAATACTCAAAGTCCTGAAAGTAAAATAAACTAACAAAGCACACATCAGTAAATACTACATGACAGAGAGGAATTTAATCAGGTCTGTCTAATTCAGCAACCAATGATGTTAGCCATTAAGCTTCTATTGTCTTCTTAAAGAAAATATAATGAAGAGAATTGTTCTTATTCTTGCTTATTTTTAGCATCAACTACACATTACTCTGAGCATTTGTTAATGCTATTCTTTTATTTGTACTAATTAGTTTTGTACTTGTTTTTAAGGTGAAAAAGGAGATGAAGACAAAACAGACACCTTTTGTTTGACACTCTTCTACATACTTCTCAAAATCCAACAAACCAAATGAGATTTTTTTTAAAATTACAGAATACTTGATATTTTTTGTATATTTGTATTGTGAAAGTTGAGGTACTTTTAAATTGTGCTTCCTAGAATGCTATACCCTGTAATATCAGGATTAGTTCTAGGTCATATTTTGTGTGACAATTGTAATGCAGAATTCAATTAGCAGCTTTATATTGTTTTCTACTCATCAGGTGGAGGAGAGCATGAACTGATATTGTCCCTGAGACTTGAGTGGTGCATCTACTATTTCACCTTCTCAGCTGAAGTAAAATGAGGCTCTTAGCTGTATCTCTTGGACCAGTTTTGTTCATTTAGCTTCTTGAAGAAGGGGACCAGATTTTTCTGATAGACATTTGTATCATCCAGTTTGGGGGCCTGGAAATAGGGAGAGAATTGCAGATTCTGTTCATCTTCAAAAGAAGCAATTGGACAATGGATGACTCTTGACCATAATGTTAAGTGACATGAGATTTAAATATCATATGGCTTTTCTCCCATGAAAAACCTAATTATGAATAAAGAGTAAAATGAGCTCAGACTTTGTAGAGTAAGGGAAGAGAATCAGAAGATGTAAAAGGGAGGACAGAAAGGAAAGAAGATCAAAATTAATTCAGATATGGCATATATCAATCTCCCAAAACAAATGTAAATTTCATGTCATGCAACATATGTCAATATTTTTAAAAGGACCAATTGTTCTTTCCTTCTTAACTTTCCTGTGCGTCTGTTTTTCCAATCGATCCTCCTACTTTAGGTTGCTACACACATGAAACTAAAGTCCATGGACTTGCTTACCTGATTATCATAGTTGCCTCAATTAAATTTTAACAAATGCTATAGTTATGCGATCATTAAAACTGATATCAACTTCATTGGATTAAGAAATGTCTAGCAGGTTAGTAAAGCAACCTCCTGGGTGTGTGCAGGTGGGTTATGGAGACAAGGTCTTAGATATATATATATATATATAGATATATATATAGATATATATATATATATATGATCCCTCGCTCATTTTTCTTGTACACTTTTCCCCTGTTTGACTACACAACCACCATGAACTAAGCCATTTTGCTTTGCCATGGCCTTCTACAAAGAAGTTTCTGCCTTGGAGCATGTTGAAAATGTACTGACTCTGGGTACCGCAGAACTTGGGTCTTTGCTGAAACTGTACCTAAGCATGTGGTTTGGAAGACTTTGGAACTAGTTTGGAAGAATTTGGAAAGATTTGGAGAAATGGGCTATAGAAGTTTTACACCATTTAAGACAAAGCTTGATAAGAAATTCTGGTCAGACCTCAGAAGACCAGAAGGCCTGTAGGAATGCAGAGAGTAAAAGGCAGGCTTAGGAGGTTTCAGTTGGGAACAAGAACAGCATTGGACTAGATACCATGTGCATTATCTTTTCTTAGAAAATTTGTATACATTTTGTCCAAGTCCTGACACTGTGCAGGAGGACACTGATTAAGGGTTGTGAACTAATTAATTTAGCAGAGGAAATTTTAAGACAGCTCAACAGTCAGGCCATGGCATGTGTACTGCTGGCTGCTTTTAGCCAGATTTATAATGTGAATCAGGAGCAAAAGGCAGAGAAAAAAAAAAAAAAACTTAAATATTGGCCCAGAAAGATGTATAAAATCAAAGCCAAAAGAAGTGGGGCTGCTAAAGAGATTAGCATCATTACAAAGAAGTCAAGTCCTTTGTACTGAGACAAGAAGAATAATGAGGTGAGGTCAGTTCGGGAATCAGCAGGGCCCTATCCATCCCATCACAGGGTTATGCGTGCAAAAGTATGACTCTCTCATTTTAGACGACATCCCCGGGAGGCTGGTTTGAAAAGGGTCTCTGAGGGAACTGGTTCCATGGGATTAATTCCACGTTCAGCCTACCAGGCATTTAGAGATTACTTCAGACATGATCCAAGGGGACCAACTACAGTTCAAGCTAGCAACTGAACTTGGTATTGTCCATATAGTACTGTTTTTTCAAGCATGCAGGATATAAAAGTTGTGAGATAATTGAGGTTTCCACTCAGATTTCAAGAAACACCTGGCAGGCCAACCAAGGAACCCTTGAAAAGGCAGTAGACGAAGCTATAGGAATAAAGCCAAAGGTGCAGTGGTGACCCCGGGAAGTCAGAAAAAACATGGACTGTCTGCTTCGATCTGATTATTTTCTAACCCCCTATTTCTCTCTTTTGAAATGGGAATGTTTATCCTGTTTCATGATAATTTGGGATTAAGTAGCTATCTTTTTTTTTTTTTATTTTTTACAGAGATTCACAGCTAAGAGTTTGTCTTGAGTATTAAAAGATGCTTCGAATTAGACTTTTGAGAAATGGTAGGATGGTTGAAATTTGGGAGAAGACATTGTTTTCTGATCAGTTATATGCAGTATAGCTGTATTATGTTATGAACTTGCTATTATCTTTATTTGGAGATTCAGCATGGTTTAAAGAGATGTGCATGGGTGTTAAGTTGACAAAGCATAGATTGTGACCATTAATCTTGATATGTCAGTCTCATTGTATTAAGAAACACCCAGCAAGTTAGTAAAGTATGATATTAGGTGAGTCATGGAGGTGTGGCCTTGGGTAATATATTCGGTTTCTCACTCATTCTTCTCTAGAATTGTTTCTCTGCTCTGTTTCCTGCCCACCATGAACTACTCATCTTTGCTCCACCACGCTTTTCAGCCTGAAGGTTTCTGCTGCCTTGGAACCTGCAAACCATGCATAGAATATCTCAAACTGGTGCACTATATTGAACCTTTCTTCCTTTGGAGTTATAGGTGATAGATACTTTGTCTCAGTGAGGGGAAGGTGAACATTCTATGATTCTAATTCTCTCATTAAACTACAACTAATAAGGGGCTGGGGATTTAGCTCAGTGATTAGAGTGCTTGCCTTGTAAGCACAAGGGCCTGAGTTCGATCCCCGGCACCACCAAAAAAAAAAAAAAAAAAAACAAAAAAACTAATACAATATTCTCAACATACAGTATTTTGAAAATACAGTATGTCCCTGACTTATAAATGAGTTCTGTTCTGGGAGAACATCCCTAATTCGGATTTTTTCTTAAATCCGACAAAGTTGAGTCTTATGCACCTTTGAAACAAATACACAACGTAAAGCATAAAAATTCCAAATATATACACATACTCTAAATAATCTATTTTTATTTTTACAGTTACTTTAAAATGGTGGTATAGTACAGTACAACTGTAAATAGTTTATATTTACTTTTACTGTTACCTTAAAATGGTAAGATAGACACGTGAACTACTTCTGCAATTTGTTCACATCTACAAATGTTCATAACGTGATGTCTGGTCATATCTGTGAGAGTTTGCAACTCGAATTTTCCTAAGTTGAGAACTTACGGTAGAACAATTTCACAAATGCAATGATATGAGCAAGAGTCATCAAATAGATAACTGCTCTAGGTTTATAATATAAAAAATCCTTTCAATAATTTTATTCCAGTAATGAATGTGAAAAAATAAAAGAAAAAGAACATTGTAATTATACTACCCCTAGATGAAATGATTGATTTAGGTGAATATTATTTATTCATAAGACTACTAGGCAAAACAACAAGGGGGAAGTAATGACAGGAGGAATGGGGGCTTCCTATCAGAGTGTTAGCATGCACAACATTGCTCACATCACCGAAAGAGGGAAAACCAGACATAGGTGTCTTTGTTGCCCCGTGTGTGTTTGCTGTAATAAAATACTTTAGGCTTGATAATTTATAAACAATAAAAAGTTTTTTTGCTTATTGTTATGTAGGCTGAAAAGTCCAAGAACAAGAGGTGTTAGACTTGGTGCCTCCTGAGGTCTCCTTCTGTGCTTCAAAGATAGTGGCTTTTTCCTTTATCTTTCTATGACAGAAGAAAACAGCCTCCCTAAGGTCTCTTTTATAAAAGCATGAATTTCACTGTAAGGTTTATGCTGTCATAAATAGTCCGTCCGTAGCCCCGCCAGAGAGTTCATCTGCTAATACCACCACACTGTGGATTAGTTTACAGCATATGCCGTTTCGTAGGGACACAGATGCTATAGAATTTGCTCCCACTAATACTACGGGCTTTGAAGTTCGTAACACCAGCCCCATTCTTACACAAAATTTTAAATCTGAATGTAAGTAAACGTCACACCTGAATTCTAGTGTACAGGAAATACAGCAAATAAAAGAACAGGTAAAATAACGTGAACAGGAAAGAAAAATTAAGTTGATATATCAGGATTAATAGTCACAATCCACCCAGTGTGAATTTTACAAGCTTGCATATTCCCTATATATAGTGAAACATTCTCCAGGACATTTGCCATTTTTTTTTTTTTTTAGCAGTTTAATATCATGGAGACAAAAACTATTAAGAGACACAATTATCAAGGTATTATTTAGACCTCATGTGTATATAATTTGGATAAACAAACTGTAAAATAATGATAGAATTGAAACTATTAGAGAGATTTCACTATAATGAATTATGAGGAATAATTGTTAGTATTTTAGTTGGAATATTATCACTGCAGACAAAGAATTCTTTTTTTAACTGATGCATAATGAAGTTTGTAAGGAGAAAAACATGAATTTGGGGATTTGAATTTTCATAAAGTACATTGTCAACAGCAATAAAAACATAAATATTGATGAAACAGCCTTACAATGTTGAGAATTACTGAATCTGGGTGATGCACACAGAAAAACTCATTATAGTACGCTCTTTACCTTGCTCTATGTGTGAAATTCTTCACAGTAAAGATTTTTGAACTGCTGACACTGTACAGTTGCTTCAAAACCAGATATACAAAAGAAGTCAGGATACTGTCTGTGTCTGTTTGTACTCAATCAAAGTGGAAGAATTAAAGGAGGATGATAAACCCAAAATATTATGAGTAGTTTTGACTGTAGCAATTAGAAAATATAGTTTAGGTCTTCCTCCATCTAAGAAGCAAAAGGACAAAGTTATATTTATAGAAAGTATAAGTGTCTAAATTGGGAAAATTTATTTTAGTAGGTAAATTAGAATTTTAATTTATGTGACAGCTAAGTGCCCTATTCTAAGGATGATAACATTTTAATGTATATAAGTATATTTGTGTATATTGTACACGCAAACTACAAAGACTGCAAATACAAAGAATTTATAAAACACATAAACACATGTGTATGTCATGTATACATATGTATAATAAGCATATAGATCACATATTAACAATATATAAGCTTTACATATACATATTATACGTGGAAATATCTCACATATATAAATTTACAAAAGAAAACAATTTACACAAAGAATGAAACAAACACATTTTTTCTTTTCTTGTTTGGTGTGATATTATCTGTGTTACTCTTCTATAATATTTTTCTAAGTCCATACTTCTACTTGATGTTTTCATGTACTTTTTTTAATTCAGAAAAAATGCTTAGGCTCCTTTTTTTTAAATTTTATTTTAGTGGTACCTTTTAGATATACATAATGATAGCACTCATCACAGGGAATTTGTACCTGTACATGATACATCTTGCTGCTGCTTCTTTTTTCTCATTCCTCTCTCTTCCCTTATTAAAATTTGTTTTTATGAGAAATATAAATATGAAAGTTGTTCTATAGCTCCAAATGACTGATTCACTGCTGCGAGCTTGTGTCGTGATCTGACATGTAGAAGAATCACAAGAGGGTATATGAGAAGTGAGTCAAGCCAAGCATTTTCAAAATACCCTTGAAAATATTTCTGGAAAAAAATTGGTGTAGCAAATGTGGATGACTATGCTCCAGGCCATTTGAAATCTGTCAACTATATTATGAGCATTTTTTAAATTTAATAGGATGAAGAAAAACTGTTTAATATTCTAACCTACATTTGCTTTTATGATTATAAAACAAATTATATACAAAAATCAGTATTTCTGCTAGTAGTGAATAGCTTAAAATATAGCCGTCCACAAATGCTGCCTACTGTTATTCAGGCCTTGATGAAGTATTTTCTTGGTTATTGGGGGAAAGAGGACACACTATCAGTTGTACTAATCACTCATTATTAATGAATAGAATATTATGAAGGTGATAGGATATGACTTCTGAGACCAGCATACATTAATACTGTGATTTCTGTCCTGGGTGCTTTCTTTTTCTCTTGCTTGATTTCTCTGAACGATCTTCTTGGATTTCTGTCATCTAACCCCTTGACTGTAACACGTCACTGCCTGTTCCCATTATTCCAACTGTAGGAGCACTACCAGAATAAATTTCTTAAAACCATATCAAAGACATATAAATGGCGCTGAAGGGCAGAAGTCACCCTTGGGGAAATGGGTTAACTAGGACTACTTGAAACCCCCAAATGGGAAATCTGTCACAAAATTCTTGAGTTTTTAATTACACTTGGCAAAGACCAAGTAACTGCTCACAAAACTCATTTCCTATTCCTCTTAGGAACTCCTCCGGTAAGGAGGAGTTTTCCAGCCCTTCTTATAGTGAGGTGTCGTCCTATTGTCATTAAATTGAATTCTGGCCCTTGATTGATAGCTGTTAGAATGAGAATTGCTATAGGCATGTTCAGAGATAGAAAAGGTGGACCAGTAACATTTTCAGACTAAAGAATCTAGATCATAGTCATTTTGCAGTGCCTACTGGGATTCAATGATATACTTGCTCTTCGAGAAGTGACTATAGAAGACTTTTTTGCTACGTTGAGACAGATTCTTTGAAGCACATCATGTGAAGGAGAAGTCTGTCACCGGTCTCTAGCAGTTTTCAGTCCCAACCTGTGTGTGTGAATGAAGATGCCTTCATATAATCCCAGCCACAGCTGCCAGAATTGTAAGAGAAAATAATAGCTCATGGTTTGAGTGACTTAATTTGTGTGTTATTTGTCTCATAGTGCTGAAAGACTGGAACCCTGAAATTCTAGCCCCGGGAAAGCTACAGTCACAAGATGAAAATGAAATAGTCCCCTTAACAGAAGCAGCAAATGTTAAAACAAGAAAATTGATATTATACTGCTTGAAGGTTAAACTTTAATTGTGAAAACAGATTGAGAATTCAACTCATCTGTTTCTTCAAGAAGTATTTGCCTGAACTGACATATTCTTTATAACGGAATCTCTCATTTTTGGGCAGATTCTTCTTACTGGAAAATGAATCCATCACCCTCTTGGTTTTAAGTATTCCATTTTGTATAATATTCTATGCTTTATTTAATTCGCAAACATTTCTCAAAGTCTTCCTTTCATTGATCCTACGTCGAACAAATTTAAACAGCAAGATGCACCACTAACAAAGCAAATGAATACTTGAATGTGATGACTTTTCAACAATTTAAAATATTTAAACATCCTTAGGACACTTTTCTCTTGCTGCAATAATACCTCTAAATCTTCAGGTTTCTGTGTCTTTGCTAATTTTAAATTATTCATCTCTGACATTATAATGTCAAAAAATCAAAAAAGGAAAACACAATTTATATTCAATCTGTGGTTTCACCTGTATGTTGGAGAAGGATTGATATCTCCTTATTGATATCATTACATTTATATCGATGCTGTCTGTAATTATATTTAAGGGTTTTGGTATTTTACCCGTGACCCATGTGATGTGCTTCTAAAGAAACAATTTGTCTGTCTTACTTATATTAGCAATTTTCTTTCACTTCTAGTCCAGTTAGATTTATATTCAAGCTAATTGCTTACTTATTTATTTTAAATGTACTCTTTTATATACAATTTCTTAACAAAAGGATTTCTTGAATAGCAATACTTATATTCAATCAATTAATATCCAGTCACTTTCTTTTAGACACTAAAGTATTTTTTCCGAGATTATCATTCAAGTTGCTATCTTATAGATATCTCAGACTTATGCTAGTTGGACTCAATTATATTTTCACTTTATGACTTTGTTAAAGTGATACATATTCATTAGGAATCATATTTCAAATCTTGAAGTTTGACCCTGTCCCAGGCTGGTGATAACCAAGCAGTTGGTAACCCTCTTGCAATGGTGAGCAGCAGCCATAAGCCACATCTCCCAGTCAGCCACGGGAGCAGGGGCAGGAACAACCGATGCTGTACAATGTGCTGTGTGGCTGAGCTAAGTAAGCTAAGGGTATTAAGTGCATTTGAAACTTGCTATATTTTCAACTTGTGAAGGGTTTATTGGGACAGGACCCCATGATAATTTGAGAAGCAATTACACTCCTGAATAAGGTAGGAAAAAAGACATAGATCTGAGCTCTACCAAAGAAAACCTCAATGCAGTTTGATGCTAATCACTGAGAAGATTATTAGAATAAAATTCTTCAAAATTAATAATTGAAAATATTAAAGTACAAGTCGAAATATGAATCAACCAAAATAAATACCTAACTTTCAGCATGAATCAGAATTAATACTATTTGTATTAGAAAGTATTTTCTTTGTAACATGATTCTAATCATCTATTGCAAATTCCCATTTGAAAGACAAAACAATTCCCTTAAACGTCTGCAGTGCTTAAATTATTTAAATTAACTTTAAATCGTGCTTTACTTCACAAGCCTAGACTCCCAGCCACAACCTTACTGGAAAGCTTATAAAATTTTGAAATGCTCCAATAATTTTAAATCTTTCAGAAGCCTCGTACCTTCCAAATTAAAGTACTAATAAAAAAATTAGCACTGAAATTTAAATCTCCACGAGCAATAGAGAATGATTTAAAGTTATTGAAGCCTTTCAATTTTTTATGAGTTTTCTATGTGGAAGTGAGTTAAGCAGCTTCTTTGGTAGCAAAGTAGTCACTTAAAAACACGCAAACAATTGTCAGAACTGAAAAAGCTCCTGGAGCAAATTTCTGTCCTGTTTGTCAAATAAGACATGAAGAGAAAGAATCAGTAGCACATACTTAAAGATAGAATGTATGAGCGTTTGCTCAGTGTCCAGTCACAGCCAACGGGTCAGCTGAGGTTCCTGGGACATCGGGCCACGCAGTGCACATAGGTAAGGGTGAGCGAGCAAGGACGGAGCTTCCTGAAAACAGACAGACCCCGAGGCAAGGGCATCTCTACCTTAAATCTTCCTGTGCCGGACCCGTATATCTGTCCTGAGTGTAAGGCCCATTGGACAAACGTTAAAAGTCTTAACCACTGAATATATACTACAATAATGGAAATTGTCTACTCTCTTCCTATTTTAGAAAGAAATGGGTGCCCGTTGTCTCTGAGTACAGTCCCATTAACAAGGCTACTCCAGATTAGTCTCAA
>PVJO010023102.1:0-26728 GCA_004026905.1 Hystrix cristata | reverse complement strand
TAGTAATATTTTTAGCCAGAGAGACACATAATATTAAACTGATGCTACATAGAAAGTGCATTTTTTGTTTTGTTTTACAGTTTGTATTAAGTTGGCATTCTCATGAGATGCATGACAATTAAATTTGCTCAGAGTATAAAATTTATTTAATTTCTTTAACCTGAACTATTTCAGCAATTAAAAAGTTTTGGTATTTTCTACTCTTTCATACTCCTTTATGAGTTTTCTTACTTCCTTTTAAAACTTTGGTTTCAGCGTGTTTCCTATCTATTTGATTCAGTTTTGACCTCACTTTCCTTCCTAAGAGTTATGATTGCTGAATGCTATGAGTTTCCTGATTGCTGAGATATTAAGAAATGAACCCAATTTTAAGACACCCAGCAACCTGCCTGTCTTTTAATATAAGGAGAAATAGCTTTACCACCAACTGTGAGTCTCTCTAATTTTGTTTCTGGTGTCTTTCCGTGGCTTGCTGGCTTTTAGTTAGTCCTCATTGGTAGAAGTCGTATTGCTTTTCACATGCCCAAGTGTGTGTGAGACTCAGGTATGAGTTCAAGTTGGGCCAGTGGGTCAGTGCACATGCATGATTGCCCTGGGTTCGAGTGTGTTTAGAACTGGACCCATCCACCCTCAGGAGGACAGATGAATGCTTTATCACATTCACAGAAAAACTTGATCCATGTCTTAAACTGCCATGAAGTTAATTTAGCTGGGTTTAAAATCAAATCTAAAGAAATTAAAAAGCAAACATGCATATGTAAGTTTACTTATGACTTAAGGAATAGGAAATGAATAAAAAAGGCTAAAAATGTGGCATTCATCTACATTTCTATATGTGGCTCTTCTCTGTCCTTGGGTAGGACAGGTCATGTGTGTGTTCACACTGGGTTGGGGTCCATGATTCTCAGCCCTGTGTGGATGGAGTGAGAGGCCCTCCCTCCACTCAGCTATTTTTTTGTAGACATCTCACAGGTCCTACTCACCATCCCTTCTTCCTCGATTCACATCTGCAATGAATGGATGAGTGGTCAGGTGGGAAGATGGGCTGGGAAGCTGGCATCTTAGCTCCTCATTGACAACTGAAAAGAACGCTGGATATTCTCAGCCAGGTTTTGTTTAAATAAAGAGCTTCACTGATTTATCAAAAATAATAAAAAGCAAACAAAACCAGGAAAGTACTTTAATGCCCTTCATTTCTAGCCTTTTGATTTCTGTGATTTCGTAGACAGTTCTACTTAACGTTTGCCATGATGTGGACCACTTTTATCAGTGTGAATTTCCATTCATTGAAGATTTGGGTTTGAGAGAACTGCACAGTAAAAAAGTTTTATGAGTCAGTATTCGTGTGCATCCACACACCATCTTGCTGTTATGATGGGATGTAGCACCCACTAAAGTCTGTTGAACATCAGTGATATCTTTGGGTCCAGAGCCAAGCTTATCATGTGCACAAGTCACTTAATTATTCCAACAACCCCTGGAGCCAGGTCCTGTTGATCACCACCACTTGGCCCAGGAGAAGCAAATGATACCTTCCCAAATTCATGTCACAGGTGCTAGCGGAGGTAACCTGCAAATCCAGACACTCTGGTTTGAGAGGCCTGACCTTAGCCACTCTGGAGCACTTTCTCTTGTTGATCCTGCTGGTTTAGGTTCTTGGGTAGGCACTTTGGAGTGTGTGTTGTAGATAAGATTCTGCCTGGCTGTCTCTGCCTTACCTGTCATATGCTCTGCATCTTGGCAGCCCTTCTGCTTCCCAGAGACTGGAATTTAACTGAGCAGCCCAGCTCCACAGAGGAAACTGAGGCCTTTTGCTCCTAGGGCAACTAGAGTCCAAATGCTGACAATTCTTGAGTAACCACTAGTAGTAGAAAAACGGCAAATCTGGGTGTGGTCCTTAATGCAGTGGGTGGCAGAACATGCCAACAGGGAGAGTCTGGGAGGGTGGGAGGTTGGGAACAGAGAGAGATCCATGCCTCTTGCTAGCTCTGATGACCAGAGGCCATTACTCTTAATCTCTAAGCTAAGGATGGTGATTGATTTGACTGGAAGCAGAGGGAGGTTATTCTCAACAATTAAGAGGTGACTGAATTGGGTTCACCATCAGAGTCTAATAGTAATGGAGGTCATCTGTGTCCTGTGTTCTCTGTGAGAACTGAGAGAGAGAAGGAACAATGGAGAGGCCCTGTCCATACTAGTGAGGAGCTGTGGGGATACAGACAAGTCAGTCTCAGGTTACTGTCCAGCAAGGGAACATCTCTAGCTGCTTCATCAGCATATCTGTGTCCTAGAGAACAGTGAAGAGTGCTCTTAAGGACTGGGGGAGGGAGGGTGTGAGCAGATTAACTGAGGTGGGGACTACATGGGGAGAAGAAAAGTAACCAGGAAGAGGGAATAGCTTGTGCACAAGCCTCTGAGTGGCAAGAAGGGACTGGCCCACCTGGGAAACTAGAAGAGACCCCACGTTATTGGAGAGGGTCTTTTAGGTGGCAAATCCCAGAGAGGTAAGTAGGGCCCGACCCCAGGGACCTCCCAAGATGCCGGCCAGATCACCCTTACTCCAAGAGCACAGACTGTCACCCAGATATCTAAAGTCGATTTTTGTGACGTAGGAAGGCTCCTCCAGCTTCCCATTAAGGATTGAACTTGAAGGGATGAGAGTGGAGGCAGGAGGCTGTGGCAGTGCCCTGTGGCAGGGAGCCTGCCAGAGGACGTTTGCAGGAAGAAGCAAGTGACAGAATGGGGCAGGGGCGGGGGTTAATATCAGGGTGAACTGAGCTTTGTGATCTTTCCAGAGTGAGCTGTGACGAAAAGGGAGCCACTTGGGGAAGTGAAGGCAAGCAGAGGTTTCCAACTGAGATGTTGACAGCGTGGAGGAGCTGATCAGAAGTTCAGTGGCTGTCGGGTATAGGGGTAAAGTGTAGGAAAAAGGGGAGGGGCACTGTAGACAGGGATTACAAGTTGGCAGATGAGGTTCCTGTAGGGATAGGTGGAGGAAACTCAAAGAACACCCAGCGTAAGTGGTGGGGGTAGGGTCCTGTACAGGCTACTGGGAAGGAAGGGTGGAGTGGGGAAGGCAATCATCTGGGGAGTGAGGGTCATGGGTGCCGTGAGATTATGTGGCAGCAGTGTCACGGCAAGGGTTGCATAAGAACATGCCTCATGACATTGTGACCACAGATCTGTGGTCCGTCTCTTTTCTAAGATGTGACTTCCACAGTGTCTTGATCTGATGAGCAGAATTCAGGGCTAACCACTATTATGAGATCACTGACATCCCACCCCTCACCTCAGAGGGCACAGGCCACTCTCTGGAGTGCCACTTGGACATGCTTGGTGTGGGAGGCCTGAGAAGACCCCAGCTAGAGAAGCCATTGGGAGCCCTGGCCTTGCCTGGCACTCTGCCTGTCCTGGTTAATGCAATGTCAGGTGTCCTAAGGAGAAGGTGGGCCATAAAGGCTGTCCTGTTTGTTGCTGTCTGCTTCATCCTTGTGAAATGGTATTTATGAAGTTGCTGCAGGCAGGTGATACTTTGTTGGGTACAATGCATGAAGTGTAAAATGCATGAAGTCAATTTGTACCTTACCCTCTGGATGTCCACAAATTGAACAAGACGCTTTGAGAGACTGAGCAATCAGCCTGTGCACACACTTGTTATTAAATGTCATGATAAATATTTTCTAGTTTTTTCCGACCAACTATGAAGTAGTTGAAGCGGAATGTTTGGAACCAGAATGAAATTATTTCTCTTTAGTTCTCTTTTCAGTTGCATTTTCTAGCAGGTAACTGGAAACCCTTGATACAGTTGGCATTAAAGGATAGGGTTAACACCTGTAAAGAACAGCCGTCACACCCATAACTCTGTAGGGGAGATTTATGGGTTGAAGTCACGTTCCCGTCTTGTCATCTTGCCTGCCAAGTGTTTAGCTTTGTGGTAAAGACCGAATGTGGTGGTTTCACAGAACAAGCCCAGGTAGACTGCTCCAGATCCTAGCCGGGGGAATCCAAGCAGACAACCTCACTGTTCTGTGCCTCCATCTTCTCATCTGTGAGTGGGGATGATCACAGGCCTCCCTCCAATGGTTATCTACCTAGACACATTACTGGCATGTGTAGGATATTCACATTTTATGGATTAGGAAACTCGAACTCATCTGAACTTACTTGATTCTGGGTACTTAAATCCTACACACTGGAGTCAAGACACATTTTAGCATTGTTGCAGGCATTTTGCATATCAAAGAGTTGTGGACACATTTTTCAGGTAATGTATTTCCAATCGTTAAAAAGATTAAGGTCCAGTTTACACCCAGGAAAATGCACTCTTTCTTACTGCACAACTCTGCTGGTTTCCACAAAGGCATAACGCAGTCATCAGCTCTGATAGTCCTCTGTCTCCACCAAGGATGGCCCAACCTCTATCCCCTGGCAACTGCTGATAGGTTTTGCTCTTCCCAGAATGTAGTAAAGTGGAATCATACAGTGTGTGGTCTGTCACGTTTGTCTTGTTTCATGTATCTTAGTGCATCTGAGATTCATCATGTGAATAACAATGGTTTGTTCTTTTATGATACTGAATAGTGTTCCATTGCATGGATTCACCTCTGGAGGGACATTTATGTTGTTTCTGGTTTTTACTGATTACAAATAAAACTGGTGGAAACTTTCATATGTAAGGTTTTTATGAATATAAGTTTTCATTTCATTTGAGTAAACAGACACCCAAGAGTGCAGTTTGTAGGTCTTCTGAATCATTCCTGTCTCATGGGAAGAAACTGCCAAGTACTTTTCTAAAGTTGCTCCACTGTTTTGGCCCTCAGATCAGCATTGTATACAAACAGCCCAATGGTATAGTTTTTGTTTTACACACTTCTAATAGATGTCAATGGTATCTCATTACTGTTTTAATTTATATTTCCCCGATGACTGATGGTACCGAGCATCTTTAAAAGTGCAGAGTTGCCATCCATATTTCTTTCTTGGAGAACTATCTCTTTAAATCTCTTACCTTCCTTTTTTGGGGAGGGAGGCAGGGAAGATTATTTTCTTCTTTCCCTGTGAGTGGCTTTTTCTTATTATCTAAAGGGTGCCTTTTGAAGTGTCTGGGCTCTTTGTTTTGGATGTTTTCTTGTATAGATTGTGAAGTTAGTACCACGTTTAAGAAGATTTTGCTTACCTCAAGGTCACAAGTAATTTTTCCTAGAAGTTCCATAGTTCCATGGTTTGCATTTAAAATCTGTGGTGTGTTTGAAGTTAATTTTTGTATAATGCCTGAGGTATGGAATGAAACTTACTTGATGATCATGTTAGGAGACTATGTACTTTTGTTACAAATTAATTGACCATATATGTTCATATTTTTAATGTGGGTTTCTGCCCATTTACTTTGGAAAATAGTAACAGTTATTTATGTGATAGATACAGTGTTTTCCAGGGTCAAGGTGTTATTTTACTCTTTTCAGTGTTATTTTGAGCTTTGAGGCAGTACCTTGAAATATCTGGCATGAGCGAGGTTTAATTCACGGAGGCAGAGTTCCACCTAGTATAGGGAATGGCATAGAGTCACTAGCAGAATGTGGCACAGCCAAGTCAGAACACTTAAAAGTTCAGGGACTTTCCCTTACAGGATGTAGCAAAAGGGGTAGAGTCTGTAGTTCCCCCCAAATTGAATTTAATTCTTTAGTTCAGCACGAGCTGTGTGAGCGAGGGCACAGTAATTAGTGTCCCCATTTTCAAATTCTTTATTGAACACTGCTAACTCACCATTGGAGGACTGTTAGAATTAAAGATAAAATATTACAAGGGTCCTAGCACAGTGCATGGCAGGTAATAGGATCCATCATTAGCATTATCCTGTTGAGGATGTGGATTTTGTAGAAGGATCCGAATAAAGGAGGTAATTTCACTAAAGAACAAAGTGCTTCATAACTAAGAAATGTACAGATATACCGGAAAAAATGTTTAGAATAGAATAAATACTGTTGTTGTTGAATGTGGAAGTGCTGCAGTGGATTCAATGCAAGAGGATTCTTCTAGATAGGGCACAGCCTTCATTTTGTTAATAGATTTGAAACCACATAAAGGTTTAGCATACAGTGTGGGTAATTGGTCTGGAGGTGATAAACATCAGTGTCTGTTAATATTATTTTATTTTTTTATGGGAAAACATAACCATGTAAGAAATTATAAATTTTTGTGGATTAAAGATTTTTTTCTTTGTGTTTACCCAAAAGCCCCTCCTGAAATGATCCTGTTCTTCTTGACATTTCTGTTTCTTCGTAAGAATTACAGATTTGTGTAAACTCTCACCAACCTGCCTTTGGCTCAGCCTTTGTTTTTCTTGGTTTGCAGGGCGCAGCGTTGAAATACTTGCCAGCTATTGTCAATGATGTGAAGTTGGTGTTTGATCCCAAGGAACTCAGGTAATTGTGCATCCCAAGTGAACTCTTGCCACATGTAGCCTACTCATATGTGCATGTAGTTTGTGGGATGCTCTGGGTTCTGCCTGGCCTCTGCATAGATCAGAGCCGTTGGTATCTGTGATACTTGGCTAATTGTGACTTTATGGAAAATGAATCGGCTGCTACCAGTCACCGTGATTTCTTTAGAAGATGGACTGTAACATAAATTAGGCATTTTGTATACATTAAGGTTTGAATTTCAATGTGTAGTTGTTGGTTTTGTTTTAACTTGCAGCATCTGAAAAATTTAATGTGGGATCAGGGTGTGGTGGTGCATGCCTGTAATCCCAGGACTCTAGGAGGCTGAGGTGGGAGGATTTGCAAGTTTGAGCCCAGCCTGGGTAACTTAGTGATTTAACAGGACTCTATTTCAAAATAAAATATTTCACGGGGTTTGGGGATTTAGCTCAAGTGCTGGAGCACCTAGCAAGTGCAAGACCCTGAGTTTGATCCCCAGCACCTGCCCAAAAGAATTCAAAGAAACAAAACAAGATAAAACCCAAACAAACCCCAAAACATAGGAACTGTAGTATTCCTCTGTTACTTCCTTTTTCTTATAACACATAAACTTTTCACTTCATATACCGATATATAGGAAAACATTTTTGGAAAAGAGCAAAGACTTCATTTTAATTGTCCAACATGGAAGAGCTGCAATGGATTTAATGCAAGAGGAATTTTATAGGGTACAGGTCTTCGTTTCATTATATGAGACTTTGTTAGGGTTAAAGGGGAAAAAGTGCATAAATGCTTAGCACACAGTGCAGACACTTAGTCGGCAGGTGATAAGTATCCATTTCTGTTAATATTATTTTTATTATTATGTTTCTGAAATGAGGGGCTGTGGGCCTCAGGCAGACGGTTTGGAAGTTGTCCTCTAAAATGAATGAATGAATGAATACATACATACAGACAAACCCCAAAGAACATATTGAGAGCCAGGCATTCATCAGGCTTTTGGGCCGAGGAGTATGGTTGGGAACCAAACTCCTCCTTTATTCCCAGATGTGACACTCCTGTCCCAAACTGCCCATACCCAGTACTTGGTCTATAATCACTGCATGTCACTACTTTCTGAGAAGTATGGCTTGGAACAGATGTGGCAACGGACATGCCTTGTGAACTGTAGATTAATAGCACGGTCCTCATGTCCTTTTTGTTTTGGTTTGACAAAATGAACCATCCTCACGGGTTGGTACTGTTCATACCAGCTCAAGAAGCTCACCTAAATATTAGTAAAGGCATGTCTGTCCCTAAGTGCTTGAATTGAACAAAAAATGGATTCTTCCTGCACTTGATGGCCGCCCTAGGTCCTTCATGCCCTGGAGTTGAAGGGCAAGGGGCTCTCAGGGAGATGCTGTCTTTGATGTGGTTAACAATTTAGTGTCCAACAGGGACAAATTTATTTTCTGTTCCTGGGGATACCAGCAATGAGGTTATACCTTTATGGGACCTAAACGATGAAAAGAGAAACAGATGGTCTGTGGGTGGTGTGTCTACCCATCTGGTCTCTGTGGAAGCCCTTCTGTGCAGCCTAGTTCTTAACTACAGAGGGATCCCTGAAATGGCAGACCTCCTGGGAACCTGTTATGAAAAAACAAATCCTGAGTTCCTCTAATTTGGACCTTCTAAATTGGAAACTGTGGTCCCACCATGTAGTTTGAAGAGACCCTCTGGGGACTCCCAGTGTACGTTGAGTGTTGGGTTGTGTTACTGTTTTGTATTATTATAAAATATGCTTATATAAAATTGAATATAACTTAATTATAGGATGTGCTCTTATTATATATTATTAGGATAATCAAAGAAGTAGAATTACTTGGTTTTACATTATTTTAAAAGATTTTGAGTAGGTATTATACAGTCGCCCTTCAGAAGGCCAAGCTGACATTCTCCAAGTGGGTGTTGAAGTCTGTTTTTTCAAACTTTGCCAGTACTAGTATTTCATAGAACCTTGCCGATATGATTGACTAAACAGTATCTAACCATTTCACTGTGTATTTCTTTAGCAATTAACCAGGGCATTTCCAATATTCCTTCATAGGTCTGTTGGCCATTTGTAGAAGTAAAGTTTTAGAAAAGCTTAATGAGGTATTGTTTTTGTACCACAGTCACCTGTTTTAGAGTTCCAGTTCAATGGTTTTTAATGTATTTATAAGGTTGTACCAGCATTACCACAGTGTCCAGTTTTAGAACATTTTTAATACCCCAAATAGGTCTGTTTCATTATTTCCAGCATTTCTTAGCCCTATCTCCTGCCCTAGGGTCATTAATCTATTTCTTCTTTCTATAGAGTTAACATTTTTGATCATTTCTTATAAATGGGATCCTATAATGTGTGGCTTTAACTTAGCATCATGTTTTCAGAGTCCGCCCATGTTACAGAAAATATCAGTGCTTCTTCCCTTTTCTTAGACGAGCGGTACTGATGTACTACATTTGTTCATCTATTCATCAGTTGATGGCTATTTGGGTTTCTGCCTTTATAGTACTAAGAATAATGCCACTGTGAGTCATGTACAAGTTTTTGTTTGGATACATATTTTCAGTTTTAAAATGCCTGGCACCTAGGAATTAGAATTGCTGGATCCCCTGGTAACTCTTTTAACATTTTGAGGAGATCTCAAACTGTGTTCCCAAATGGTCACTCCATTTTGCATTCTCACCAATGTGGTATGAGGGTTCCAATTTCTTTTTATTCTTACCAACTCTGTTATTATTGTCATTTGAAGTATAGCTCTGTTAGTGATTTTAAAGTAAAAAATAGTGTCTTAAATCATAATTTTGGGGAGTGAGAGATTTTGTCCAGTATCGTGAAAGTGGCATTGTCTAACATGCCAGTGCCATTTCACGACCATTTAATAGCCTTATATCTAGTACTGTCTTGGAATAGCATCGGATCATTTTGATATCTTTGTCTAAATTACTTTACTTACTTTTTTTCTAATAGCAAAATGTTTACCGAATTCATCCTAAATGTGCCTGTGGGTTCGCTGACCATTCAGAAGCTCTACTGCTTGATCGAAATTGTTCACAGTGACCTCTTCACACAGCATGGTGAGTGGAACCCCAAGAATTATTAAATTGTCTTATTATCCATTGTCAGCAGATAGGGCCCCTCTAAATTCTATCCTTACCGTAAGGAGTGGAGGTTGCACCCAACTAGAACAATTCCATTGCAAGACAGGGCAACTTAGCCCTTATGAATAGTAATTGACATGTAGTGTAGGTAATAGATCATTGAAAATGAAGGCGACAGCTTGTAGTTTGTAATTTAGGTGCATATGAAAGCCCCTGTATAATCAGCAGACATTGTAGCCTTTACAATGTGTGATTGTCTATCTTGGGGAGGCAATCACTTGTATCCATTGAGATGATTGCAAAGAAAAAAAAATGCAAGTTTTCTTTAAATTAGAAGTAATGGTTCTGCCTTATTCTGAACTTTGCTTTCTTTGGCAAAGTTTTTTGAAACTGTGTTCAGAGTAATAATAATTTTGATGATTCTTCAACTCCTTAATCCTGAAGAACTCCTTATATAGTCTCTCATTATCTCCCCACCTTTTTGATTAATCCTTTTCTTTCTATTTGGCAAATTCAATTAATATTGTACATATGTCATACAGTTTTATTGAAAGTTTATTGCATAATTCCACAACCTTTTTCATTTATTTTAAAGCAAATGTGGAGTCTGTGAATGACATCTGGACTGACTGGCTCAGGTTTACTCTCTTCCATTTGCGCCCAGACATTTCACTGTTCCATTCATTTTTCTTCAGTTCCATGGATGATGATGTTCATAGTTCCTCTGGCTTGGGAAGTCCTCATTGAATTACACTCCCAGCCACTCCAGGCTGGACTGAGAATGCTTTTATGTCTGATTTAGTGCTTGGTGCTTTCTGGGCTTCTGGATGCTCTCTTTGTCTGCTGAGTTTAATCTTATCTCTTGACTTAACTTTATAAAATGCATTGCAGACTTGTTGCTAAGGTTTATATTGAAAAATACTGAGACCTCACATCTTCATGAGAGTGTTCTTCTGAAGAAAAACAATCAACCAAGAAGTGTGTGGCTTTCTGCAGCCCCTTGCCACAAACCTCTCTCTGGTCAGAAGCCCATTTCTCTCCTATAAAAGAAAGCCAACTCTGTCCATTACATTGTCTCAGACTTGAAGAACATGAATCTACCTTGAACCATTAATCCCAACTATCTATATTTCGGGTTTTCCATGGAGGGCTGGGTCCTGAATTGTACATTCTTCAGATGCCTTCCTCCCAGGGACATAATGGGGCTTAAGGAAAGTCTGCTAAGGAGGTGACGTGTGGAAATCTGCTTCCGTTGTTGCTCCCCGTATTGACTATACAGTGGTATCTTGGTTGTTGAACTCAGTTCATTCCAAATCTATGTTCAAACACCAAAAAGTTTGAGAACTGAACATATTTTTCCCATAAGAAAAAATGGAAAACCAAATAATTGGTTCTGAGGCCCAAAACTTACACTTATGAATTCACTTTTCTAGGACTTTAACAAATTTTGCAGTGATTTCTTTCTTTAACCCTATTTTGGTTCTCACAGTTTTCCTTGTAGCTTTACTGCTGGTATCATCAACTTTCTCCGGAGCCATAGTTAGGGTATTTTATCAAATAAAGTGAAAAAAAAAAACAAAACCCCATGACGAATGTTTTAATGCACTAACACAAGCACTATCTGTTGTCTCTGTGAGAGTGGTACTTAGAGTAAGTGTCACCTCTTTGTGTCCTTGGTGAGAGGTGACCCGTGACTCACGCTCAGCCAGTGCAGGTTTGTTCAAGTCAGATTTTCAATGTGACTATCTAACAAAATTAAGAACACCGAGCAGATTTTTTTCGAGCTTCGCTGTTCAAGCAGTGAAAAGTTCAAACTTGGAGCCTTTTGGCAACCAAGGTATCGCTGTACTTAGTAGTAAAGCATGTAAAATCCCCCAAAAGTTTTCTATCTAGGTTTTACTAGGTAGGTCATTGAATTTCTGTATCTCTGTCATCCAGTGCCAAAGATAACACACACACATACACACAAACAAACGAGCATAGAGATACACCCTCTCACCAGCACCACCATCATGAGTGTCCTTATGCAGTGTCTGTTGCCCCCCCTAAAAAATCAGGGACAGATTTTGCGAAGAATTATGAAATTAGTTAGAATATAGTAGAGTGTTGCAGTGGAAATATGCATGTCATAGTAAATTATGGACATATTTAAAGAGGTTGACACAGGGGGAGGGGCTTAAAGGCAAAAAATAAAGAAAATTACGCTGGATGTTTGAAACAGTAATCCTTGGCCACAGTGACATCAGTTCAAGGTTGAGTGGTCACTTGCTGGGAAGATGTACTCGTAGAAGTACTTTTTCGTAAGGTTACAGTGACATCTTTGCAAGCTTGTGGTCTGGCAGACTCTTTTGTGATAGGGTTAAATAGTAGGAGCCCCTATTTCACAACCTCTCTCCTTTATTTTTTGTGATAGACTTGATACAAGTGGCACAATTTTGATTCTGATAACTTTCACATTTCTTTCTAATTCTCCTCTTTTAATCAAGATTTTTCTTTGAAAACCTGATTGATGGACCATCCTGCAGTTAGGATTTGAGTTTCTCTAGGTGCTAGGATGAACTGTTGTTGGTTGCTGTGCTGGTCCCACATTCCGGGTAGAAGTGGTTGGTGTATAGGAGTCATTGTCAAAACTTCAGTGACACATTTGAGCATTAGAACAACAAAGAGGTTTGAAAGGAGAGAGTCTCAGCTGAGGTTTACCCAGAGTGAACATACATACATACGTAATTTTTTTTGTTTTTAACAGAGGCTCACTATTGTGGTTTAGGATAGTCTTGAACTCACTGTGTAGTGGAGGCTGTCCTCAAACTTGTATATGTCAAGTTATTTTATTAGTAGTTGAACAGTTTGACATACAGCAGTTACCAAGTTTAAAAAGAAACACACAAAACTACCAGAACAAAACAAATCCTGTTTGTATGATACTCTGAACCAAAAAACTTAAGTTTTTTCTTCTTAAAGTCATACCCGTTTTTACCAAAGATGATCAAAGAACCAGTTTCGTTATAAAATGAGCCTGGTTTTCTTCGAAAATTTAAGAGTGCTTGTTAGAGTCTTCTATTTTGATGACTGATTATGAATGCCTTAAAGAAGAATCAAAACTGTGGATGAAGCAGGCATAGTGACACAATACCCGTAATAGCTGCACTTGGGAGGCCAAAGTAGGAGAATAGCAAGTTTGAGGCCAGATACATTGTTAGTTCTAGGCCAGCCTGCACTATGTAATGAGACCCTGTTTCAAAAAACCAAAACCAAAAAAATACAAACAAAAAACAAATCCCCTAAACAAAAAAATGAAAAACAAAATAAAACTGTGGCTGACCAAAGATACACAATAGTTATGGTTAAATTTTGGTGAAAGACTACCAATTGATAAGAAAATTTATTTGTTTTTGTGGTTTCCAGCTTCTTAAAATAACAGTCATGACTGATAACATTACACTATCCGACCAGATTTTGAATAATTTTTATTACATTTACGTCAGTTATATATTTCAAACATCATTGTAAAGTGATAGTCATTTATTTTTATTTAGTCAAAGTAATAAACCAGATTTAACAAGTTATAAAGTAATCACTCAAAATACTTTAAAACAAATAGTTTAAAAATTGTGAACTTTTTAAGATTTTTTTTTTTTCCAGTGATCAAAAACCTAATAAAAGCAGCAGAAAACACAAGAAATTATCTTGGTAAAACACAAAATCTTTGTTTCCTGGACCAGTTTTGTAAATTTCGTTAAGAGTATTTCAGCATTTTAAGAAATGCATATTACTTTAAACATAGTGAATTAGATTCTGGTTTTGTGTGAGTGCATTAATGTTTAATTTTTACAAAATTTTATAAATTTAAAAAATTATAGCTAATGTGTTCACACACAAATTTTCCTTTATAAGATTCAGTGACTTGCCAGATTTTTTGTGACTTTCTGAAATCTTCAGTTTGGGAGGGCTGGCCTCCCTTCCTGCCTTCCTGCCTTCCTGCCTGCCCACCCTCTTTCCCCCATTCCCCTCTTCCCCCTCCCTCCCACCCTCCCTCCTTCCTTCCTTCTTTCCTTCCTTCCTTGCTTCCTTTCTTCCATTTTGGAAGAATCCTGCCATTCTACTTTAGGAGAAAATTTTTATTTTATCAAACATGATCCATGTTCTTGTTCCCCCGAAAATTTTTTTTAACTTTCTCCACCCAAAATATATCTTCATACATATAACTCACTGATCCTTTCATGCTTTCTTTCCTTTCTTAAATTTATATCTTAAAATTGTATTAAGAAATTTTAAATTTAGATAACATTAGTTTTCTCAATAAAAATGTATTTGTCCTTTCATAGTTTTTTAATCAAAATACATCTTAATTTATTTTATTTATATATAAAATTATTTATATTAAATATAATTTTAATGCTTAATGACATTAATATTTAGTAGAGACCCAGGAAGGAATTAGTCTTAAACTGTTTTTTTATACCAGCAAATTAAGAAAATGTATTTCTTAATAGACTCAAATGTACAGTCTTTTAAAAATAGATTTTAAAAATTCAAGAATGTTTAAATTTATACTTAGAAATAATTGTCTCACTTATATTTACCTATTTATTTTTTTCCCTAGATTACTTGTGAAAAATGAGATAGAAGATAAGCATAGTCATCAGTATTTTACAACATTTCTTTGTAAAGAAAAGCTCTAAATGATAACTGCTCTACTTGGTACACAGAAAGTCGTGGACATTGCACTGTACTCTTATATGTATATTTGTTCTTAGGTCAAACTTACGCCTTTATTGATCTTAAACACCCAATAAAGACGTATGAAATATAACCCTTCCCAGCCTTGAAATCCAGGCAAAAGTTACACTTATTTTACCAATAAATTGATGAGTCAGAGTAATATAGTAATGTATATTGGTCATTTTATAAAAAGAGTTTAGTCCAATTATAATAAATTGGAACGAGATAAGGTCACCTGTTCATATGGCTAAACTTTTAAGCTTTTTATTTCTGGTCTTATGAATATTGTGGACCAGATGTTTAAGGTAAAGCAGTTCTCATTCCAGTATGATTTTCAAAAGCTTCTGTTACCTTCCTACTCCCACCTTTTCAGTCCCAAACGAGTTTAGTAGTTAACTTGTAGATATTTGCATTTTAGTTATGATAGACTGCAACAAACTAAGCAAATTTAAATACAAAATTATTTTTGTAAAAGTAAGAGAGTCAACAAGTTCAAAATAGGAAAAGGAAAGAATATAATGAGCAAAAATTCTTTACCTGTTAACCTTGTAATTGTACTTTGCGAATTATCTTAAGGCTGCTGATAAGAAATTCTTAAATTAGGCATACAGATCAAACAAAAATATTAAATTAGATATACAGAACTATAAGTAAATTTACCAGAAAAAGAACATAAGGTGTTACCTTGAACTCAATTGTATTAAAAAGCACAGGAAAAAAAATCCCTGCTAAAGGAGATCCATGTAGCCACAGGAGCCCCCACCAAAACTATTTCTAGGAATTCCTGGTGCAGCTTACCTTGTCAGGTTTGAAGTAAATTCTTCCTAGTATTGCTACCAGGACACAAAGAAAGCAAACATTACCTTCACCTCGATTCATCATTCAAAGAACAAACAGCACCTGCCAAGAGAAACCCTTTATAGAAATATTTACCCAAAAGAGGTAAAGGAGGTCTGCCTTACTTCTTTTTTTTAATTACTTTTTTTTTTTTTTTTTGTGGTACCGGCTATCGAACTCAGGGCCTTGTGCTTGCAAGGCAAGCACTCTAATCACTGAGCTAAATCCCCAGCCATGCCTTACTTCTTAAGGAAGAAATGCTTCCAAAATATTCCAAATGAGGTCGGCAGGGAGCCACTCTAAAAAGAGGGGCTCAATGGGAATGAAAACTGGCCTGGGCAGAAAAAAGGCCTGCTATGGAAATGGAGAGTGCAGTTCCAGGAGTTGTCGATTCCCTCTTAAGCTCGGTGTTGCTTTTTTGCCTTTTGAGGTTGCCAGGTATGTCACCCAGCCAAATGACCAAACAAAAAAATGTGTACAGAAAGATCCTACAAAGAATAATTTATTTGGAGGCAGTAGAGCATTGCGGTAGGAACACATGTACCATTGTGATGGGCATGTTGAAAGAGGCTGGTGCAAGGGGAAGTTTCTAAGGGCAAAATGAGGATTACGTCAGATTTAAACCATAATCATTGACCACAGTCAGTAATAACAAAAGGGGCAACAGTCCAAGTTTGAACAGATAGTTGCTGTGCAGATGTCCTTGTAGAAGTACTTTCTGTATAAGCTTGCAGTGACATCTTTGTATGCTTGTGCTTTTTGGCAGTCTTTTGTGATAGCTCCTACAATCCTGGCTAGGAACACTTCCATCACAACCTCTCCTACCTTCAGCTGATGAACTGTTTGACTGATTGGTTGGTTGGTTGATGGGTTTGGGTTGACACAGGCAACACCATGTTGATTCTGATGACTTTCCACAATTCTTTCACACTCCTGATGAGTGTCCATTTTCAATGAATCAGAGTTGTCAGTAAATTGTCAGTAACTTGTGCTTGGTTTCACTGAGTGTTGTGGGGGACATCTTTGCATATATTTTAAAATTTCAGTTGTAAAACTGTGTTGCGTACATCATTTGGTTGCCTTTGAGGAAGGACTAAAACAAAAGTTAAATAAAAATATTTAAGATACAAGTTCTTTTAAGAATATATATCAAGGTAATGTTTTGTCCTCTGTGCAAACATGCTCTTTCTATAGCTAGTAAAAAACTTGAAAGGAACCTCATTACTTATTTTTGGTAATAATTTCAGCCTGAGTGTTTTTGGCCAATGTGTGTCTTCCTCTTTACTGTGTCCCATGTCTGCATCACTATTGTTCTGTGATTCTTTATTCTTGTTCTATGAGTCTTTTTTAGCAGAAGCTGCCTCAGTCTTGCTTCAGAATTATGCTGCATGTAAATAAATAAATGGTTTTTATAAGGAGTTGCCAGGTAATGTAATATTTTGAAATAATTCATCTGTCTTTTTAAGTACAAAGTTAGGATTTTTATCTTAATAGTAAGTTGTACCCAACATAGTAATTGAGATTGTATGAAATCTAGGAATCCAAAATCATCATAGGCTGAGTGAGCTGAAATTAGACTGACGCTTCATGTTTTACAAGCAGTTGCAGAATTGCCCAATCAGTAGCAGTTGTCTGAGCCACAATCAGCAGCCCAAATTTACTTCTGAACACTCAGTGGCTGCCCAGAAGCCTTTCAGAATACCTTGGCCAATATGAAAATTGTCGCATTTGTCAGCTTTGGGTTTTGAGAGTCTTTCTGGGTAAGGTTAGCATAGACAGCCTCACTTTTTCTGATTTGCAGTCTCTGCTTCAAAGCAGCCAACTGCAGTCTTAACCTCCTTGTCAGGAAAGATTTATCAGCCAAAATCTTCTGGTTGGTCTGTTCTTACAAAGATGTTACTACTTTTGCAAAATATTCCATGCCACATTTGGTATAAATATTTAAAGTCAGACCATTTTCTGATGAGAAATGATGGGTTTGATTTTCATACTTTGTTCTGTTTCTTGTTAATTTGTAAAAAATATAGTTGTCTTTGTCCTGTTTCCTGGCCCCAGTGGAATCAATCAAATTAACTTTCCATGTGTCCGGATTTTTGGAACTTTATAAATAGATTTATCTGTGTGTGCTACTGAATATTCTAGCCCTTCATGAACATCCTCTAGGATGTGATCAGGGTGCATCTATGAGCAGGTCTTTGGCGTTCCCATGTAAGGGCTCCAGGGAGAACTGAGGTTCCCAGGTCTTGGCCTCAGCATGTGTATTGCCTCACTCACTGAACGAACCACTAGTTGTTTTGTTCGAAAACATTTCTTTCCATTGTCCACCAAGAGTAAAATCAGCCTAGTCACGGACAAAGAAAATTACATGTATTTGGGGTTAATTAGGATTGCTATCTGAGAAAACAGATTCAAGCAGTCTTGAAAATGTGCTCTGAGTTTTATAGAATGGCAGCTGTATTTATAGATTTACAACCAAAGGAGGGCTGGAAATTACATCACTCATTAGTCAGGAATTGTGATAGATGCTGGCAAAAGTCATGCTGTCTTATAAGGAAAGAATTACTTGTGTTCTCATTCTCTGGGTAGTTTGGAGGAAGGAGTCTGTTGTGTATAAGGTCAACGGAAGTTACACAGAGTTTCAGGAAACTGACATTTGGCTCACTTCAAAGGTTAGCACACTCAAGGTTAGCCTGCATGGGGTGGGTCGGGAAGGCGGAATATCTGTAGCCCAGTTCAAGAATTCACCTGCACATTTTGTCTGAGACCATGTTTAATAATGATCTTTAATCCATTTTAAGTGCCCCAAATGAATGCCACTCCATTCTGAATTTTGTCACCATGTCCCCTGGATACCAGAGCCACTCATAGCTGCAGGAATCTCACTTTCATAGGAATGAGAAGCAGATACGTGTGCAAGAAGCTGGCAGTGAATTCTGACCCTGGAATGGCTGCTGTGTAGAAAAGCCTTTCCTTGCCAGATCTAGGTCCTGGAGGCCAAGACTTACAGTGCCCTGGCTGTTTCTAGCCTTGTCTTCACATGTCTCACTCTTCGAGGACATGAAAATGGAAGATGCATCCAGCTGAGTTTGTTGGGCCATGACAGGAGACGTACCTTTTGGCACAGAGGATTGTGTTGGGCCCCAGCCTACGTGGAACTGGCTCAGATTGAGGACTCTGAGTGCTGTCACTGCCACCCTCTGCTCATGGAAGAGTCCAGACATCCTTTCTTTTTTATTCTCTCTTGCCTTCAAGGATTGCATGATGCCTGCTCACATTGGAGAGGGTAGATTTGCTTCATTCACTTCTCCCACTCAAGTGCTAAGCTTTTCTGGAAATACCCTGACAGACTCACTAGAAGTAATGCTTAACTAGCTACCTGGGCATTTTCTGATCCAGTCACTGGACACATATAATTAACCATCCCCAAGAGCTTTCTCTTGAGAGGCACTCTATTTGCCCTGCTTGGTGTTCCTCATGGCACCTCTTCACCACTGCCATGGAAATCATTGTGTTTCCTTCCTTGTGAGCTGCTTATCATCTGTGCCCTGATCTAGAATGAGAGCTCCTGATCTAAGGCTCTGTTTATCTTGTATTTGCTGTGTTGCCTGGACCTATAGCTGTCCCTGGACTCCTGCACTCCCTCAGTGCATATGTTTACAAGAAGGAGATGTACACGGACATTCTAAATTCCAGACGGCAAGCAGATCACATCTGACAGCTGCATATGTATGTGGTTCACTTTCTCTAAGGGAGGTGAAGTTGTGGGCTCAGTTGGGGAAGCTGGCTTTTTCTCCAGCTTTTGGATCTGAATGGCTTCATGATGGGGGAGCAGAAAATGTCTTTGATGAGGAGTAACATATGGAGAGAAGGGATATGAGGACTCCGGAGAGACCTAAGGTGGAGGGTCATCTGTGAGCATTCTTATGAAGTCTGAGGGTCTTCACTTTGCTTCTGACCTACTGATTACCCTGGTTTGTGGAACCATGGCCAGGGGGAGGAGTAGTTCAGTCTACCTCTGCATTCAAAAGGTCTTTTTGTCAGAATCACAGAAAACTTCTCATGAATGGAAAAGTGAAGAGAAGGCTGAAATGCATGCTTATGTACCCATGAGCTTCAACAGTTTTGAACTCATACCTATATGATCCTCCCTCGTGTTTTTTAAAGCAAATCCTAACCATCAAAGCATTTTATTAGGGTCATGATACTCAGGGAATGACATTATTCCCGTGTGGGAAGATGTGCATTGGAGCTCGTCTCCATGATGGTGTCCTACAATCCCTGTGGACCTCCCATTCCTGCTCTTGCGCTAAGGTGAAGAGCCTTTGACTCATTAGCATGCTGTGCCTGAAAGCCAATGAATGGGCAGTAATGGCTTCTGAGCCTGCTCTCGCAATGTGACTTGACTACTTGAAAGCTGATTAAATAGATTATGTGCTGCGGAAAAAGATGACTCTTGCATATAATCTGTGGTGTGGAGTGAGCAGATTTCTAAAGCAAGATACAAAGAGAAGGAAAGGTCAACACTTCACAATTGTGCATTTGTTGCTTTTTTTCCCCCATGTGATTATATTGTTGCCCACATATCTGACAAAAGCTGTGAAAATTAAAGCTTAAATCTTATTATAGAAATGAAAAGTTTCAGTGTAATTAAATTAAGTACAGGAACGCTGAGGCTTAGGATTTGTGCCCATAAAATGTTTTACATTAATGTTATAGAAATTGGAGTAAAATGAATCAACCTAAACTAGCATTAACTTTTAAGTTAGTTCACTGCATTGGCTATACTTGCAAGAAGGCTTTGGATAAAGGTGAGCAAACTGGCAGACCCTGCACTCTTATCTTTGGGATGCATTCCTCTGCTGTCTAAAACTGAGACCTTTGGGAGGTTTATTCTAGTTAATACTGACTTCAGTCCTTTGCTTTTCAAAATGTAATCTTACCATATTCCCCTTTTGACAGTGACCCGAAAAATTGATAGATTTTATTTCAGAGATTACTATTCACTTTTCATTTTGTCCTGTATTTGATAAATGAAAGTTTAAAGGTTTAAAGAATAAAGTTTAATGGCAAGACTGTTCTCTTTTTGGTCTTGGCAGTAGTTGAATACTCCTGTGGACTACTTTTTTGTAAGTCTGCCATTCCTTCATAGCCCTTTGACTTGTTTGTTTTTGTTGTTACTCTCATTTTTTCTGGTGGTTGGAACCAAGCAGTGAGCAGGAGTGGGAAATGTGTTACTCTCTCAAATCCTGGCATTTTGTGTTGTGGTCTTTTCTTCACTGACATATAGGCTCCTTTTAGACAGTGTTCATTAGCCTTTGCACTTTCATTTATGTTTCACTTTTGAGCAATACAGAACTTCTTCAAAATGTAGGCCTAAAGAGTTTAAATTCTTTCATGTTTCTTTTTAATGTGAGTGATTCTTATAGTTAACAAACAGAGTCAGACTCTCCATTTTAATGGTGGGAACATGAGTTATAGCAACCTTATGGAATCTGAGGGCAAAGTCCCAAATACCTATTGGGACTTACTCTTAAGAAGTCAGATTCCTCTTTCCATAGTGACTAGTTAGGTCCATGAGAAAAAAGTTATATCTCTGACAATTGCCTCATTCATCAATTTCCTTTTCTTTAAATCATAGACAAGAAAAGCTGAACATTTAATACAGACTTATATTAAAATATATCTTATAATCTTTATGACTTACTTTAAAATATATCTTATAATCTTTATGATGGACCGTTATCCAAATGTAATTCTGTAAACAAATTAAAATAACATCTCTTGAGCTTCTCCACTGTTGAAAAAGACATTAAACCCAGAGTTACTTTGAAGTCATTTTGTTAACTTGATGGATGTTGTACAGAGAGAAGAATTGGGGTTGGGGCTAATTTTGCCACAGTCACTTAATGTACCACTCATATACCATTCTGGAATACTTTAATTAGATAGCCGTGCTGATGACTTCTAATGAATGTTGCCAGCTGTGAACCCAGAAGAGTGACTCTTTAAAATAATGATGGGATATAAACATTTTCTCTTCTGTTTTTTTCATGCCTTCAGAAAACTTTTATTCTTTATCTGTGATATGGTACCCTTTTTGTACCTCATTGTGTTTATTTAGCACTCTATATTGTGATATACTTTCATTATTTATGTTTTTGAAAAAACAGTTTGTTTAAACAGTGCAGGATCTTAGAAATGCCTTATTGGATCTAGGAACGTGAGCTCAATTTCAGTTTCTTAATTATATCCATTTCAATCCCATCATAATTTATTGGTCACCAACCATGTGCTCAGGACTGTTGGTTAGCAAGTTTGTTTCCTCTGAGAGTCTTCAGAGTCATCAACTTAAAAACGTTGAATTGGAAAATAATTATTTCAAGTTACAGATAAAGACATCAGAGTTAAGTAAGAAGTTTAGTCTGTGGGCAAAAATCGCAGGCAGGGAGTTGTCCACAACTGTGGTGCTGATTAAGGACTTGGCTTGTTATACAAGTACATCATCCACTCTTTTCTTAAACTGTTTCACACCTACTGCATTATTAATGCATTCTGAAAACTGAATTTACTTCATGTGCTGTATAAAACAAGACTAATACACATAAATAAACACATACATAAATTAAACATAAATAAATCATATCATGAGTGTTATGCCCATATGTTCATGGAGTTTTAATAATTTTTTCTTTCTGTGTGGGAACACTAATCAGTGATCAGATTTCCACTACTTGCAGTTCCTAGTCAGTCTAAATTTCATCATCCTCTTTTGACCCTCTGTTCTTTCCCACTAAAGGGAGGGCTTCTGTCACCATTGCTGGATTTTGAGTACAGGATGAACAATCCAAGATTACCTTGACTCTTCCATACTTATTCCTGCACATACTTGGCATTAGGAAAGCAAGTTCTTCAGTCGTCTAACTCATGCTTCTTTCTAGTCCTTAGAGCTCAGCTATGTACCTGTGTGATACATTGCCTGGGGTGGTGGGACAAGCCCCAGGTCAAGCCAAGTCTTAAATGTTTTGCTTCATAATTCCATTCTTCTGCATCTGCTCAAACCTCTCCCTGAGGGTACAGACTTTCCCCAACATGAGCTGGACCAGACCACATTTTCAGTAAACAGATCTCATTCTTAGGGCAACCAGAGTGTGTATGGACGGGACCATAGTGACCAAGCCCTGTGTTCTTGGTTACTTTCATTCTCCTGGTTAAAAGAATGCATACCCTATCCACAGCCCTGGATATTCTTTTGTTTTCTCATTTTCCTTATGATGAGATTCTGCTTGTGGCCTTGCAAACCTGTAGAATTCCTACCGAACTTACCCACCCACCTCTTTGTTTCATGTCTGTGCATTTAGACAATAAATTTCCTTGTCTGACCAATCCTTGTCACACTCTTTTCTTGGTATTTTACTTCAGTCTATTATTTTTCCCCATTGATTATTTGATTGTAGTAGGGATTGAACCTAGGGCTTCTTGAATGCCAGGAAAGCGCTGGACTACTGTGCCAGATCCCCATCCCTTTCTGAGATGGAAACTCACTAAATTGCCCAGGCTGGCCTTAAAACTTGTGATTCTCCTGCCTCAGCCTTTCTGCATAGTTAGGAGTAGAGGCATGCAACACTGTACCCAGCTTTCTAGCTTTTTTCTCACTACTTATAAATGGGATTCTTTTATGGTGTTTGTCTTTTACTTATCCTGAGACATTATGTGTTACTGCAGTACAAATGGAATTTTTTTTCTTTTTTTTTTTTTTTGGTACTGGGCATTGAACTCAGGACCTTGTGCTTCCTAGGCAAACACTCTAACCACTGGGCTAAATCTCCAGCCCCTACAAATGGAAATTTGACCCCTATTGTCACAGTTCTCCAAACTGAAGGATACAGAATACCTGTTGTCCTACAGCTCTTCTTCTGAAAGGTAGCTTCTATTTTGCAAGGCCTCATGGCAGCATTCAGAAGACATATCTTTGAATACCAGTTTCCCCTTTGTTCCATAGTCTGCATGTTGCTGTGCCCCTCCTTCCAACTCCCATTATCTTTTTTACTTACTCTGAGACCCTCTCAATTACAGTTTTGCAACATTGGGGTACCTCGAGGTTGAATTGCAGATTGCCATGTTTCTGATCATTTCAGCATGTAGCTGAGCGGCGCCGTTCTGATTAGAATACTTTAAAAGGTGCCGCCTGGCTGGCAGGAGTAGAAATGCTGTGCAGGGCATTTGTGTTTACTTCATTTTACAGACTAGGAAACTAATATCCAGGAAGGAAAAGTGATGTACTAAGAATGACTTGATATTTATTTCTTCTTAGCACTATTAACTTTTGTGACTTGTTACATTAAAATGATTCTTGGGAAAATGTAAATGTGCCTGAATAATACATATTTACATACATGTACACATGCATGCATCATTTACCCTGAGGGGCTCTGGCTTGGGAATCAGGTGTCTAATTTTGGCTCGGCTTCTGCTTATCAGTGCAGTCCCTGAATATGCCTTTCCTCCGGCTTCCACTTCCCGCATCTGGACAATACGAAGATAAGTAGATAGCTTCTCTGACCCCTTCCAGTACTGGCACTGTCTTTTGCATTTTTGCTGTGTAAGAACTTGTGTGGAGGGAGAAAATCACTTGAACATATTGAAACATGGGTACAGGATTCATAGATGGTTGAAAAATAAGATGATTGTCCATAAAAGATGAATAACAAGCATTTCCCATTTATATGGTTCTTACTGTTTAATTCTCATTAAAAGTGTTATTCTGGCTCTCAGTTCTATGCAACACACACTAGGTTATTAAATGCACTTTATGGATCATTTGTTTAATGTGACCAAACTAAAAATTAAGAAGCATATTACTCAGTGTTCATAAAAATGAATGTTTTAAAAGGACAAATTCATTCTCATTTTTGTATTTTACTTTAATGTAGAGCCGTAATGGGGTTATGGACAGATATTCTGCTTGGACATTTATAAGCTGATGATGCCTGTTGAATACCTTTTATGAAGATTAATATTTTTTACTCTGTGCCCATTACCAGAGCATCAGTCATCCCCATTTTGGCCCTTACAGCTGAGGATGAGCAGATGTCAAATGATTGGAGTCTGTAATCATTGTGGATCATGCTGGGGAAGGAGGGTATGCAAGGTGGCTGGAGTGATTCCCCACCTTTGATCTGTGTGGAATCTGGGCCCACCAGCCTGCCTACCCCTTTTCTGGCTGCCCTGGATGAGTTGCTTCAGTTGTTTTCTGTGCATGGCAAAGAAAATAAGGAACACTGCTAGTTTTAGCTTTTCTTGCTGCTGTGCCTCAAGTTGGTGCTAACAGGTATTGAGAAGTCCTGAAATCACATACATTTAATGGTGTTATCTGGTAGGAGAAAGCTGTGGCCTTGATGCTGAGGGCACCAGTTCATTAAAGTGAGAAATTGCACATGAGATTGTCAGCGTCTGTTTCCTTGCATATTTAGAGTGTGCTCTCCAGGGAAAACAAAATGTCAACCATGGATGTAATTATTTTGTAGGGGTGGTACTGGAGATCGAACTCAGGGCGTCATGCTTGGTAAGTAAGTGCTCTGCCACTTGAGCTAAATCTCCAACCCCTCATGGATGTAATTTAAAATGTTTTAGTTGCCACATTAAAAAACTTAAAAAGCAATTGGTGAAATTCATTTTGATAGTAAAGTCTATCTAAAATATCATCACAATGTGAATTCCACCTAAACTTTACTAATGACATACTTTATACTCCTTTTCTACACAAAGCCTATGATATCCATTGTGTAATTTACACTTAGAGCACATCTCAGTTTGGATGCTGAATTTTCCTCAGACACTTACTTGATCCTTACTCTTATCATTTAATGTAATTGAACACTGAAAAATTAGATCCATATATTCAAGTTGTTCTAAATAGTACTTTTCAATAACTCAAGTGTCACTTTTTACGTTTGACTTTATATTAATTAACATTAAATCAAACTGAAAATTTTTTTCTTCAGTGGTACCAACACAGTTTCAAGTGTTCAAAAACCATCGTATTGGATCGCACAGTTGTGAAGGACTCGTTTTCTTTAGTGTACATTTCATCGGAAGGGTAGATTTTATACACTGTTATTTCTATTGCTTTTAACAGCTACCATTTATTGTATGCTAACTATTTGATAAATATATACATGATATCATTCATTTCTCAGAATAAACCTGAGAGATTTACAGCAGCCCCATTTTGCAGACAAGAAGAAAGATCGAGACCTTCACAGTTTAAATAAATTGCTGAAGATCTTTAGCCAAGAGTGAGCAGGGTGGGTTTTATTATTTCTTTATGTATATGAATGAACTGACTAAAGGCTTTTCATAGGGTGAGTCACTTTTCTAGGCTTCTGGTTAGTTCCAGCGTTTTCAAAAAGTTATGCATTGGTAGTTTATTTTAAAATGTGTTTGTTCTTTGCTTTTAAATATAAGGTCTTTTTGTTTGTTTTTTTGATTGGCCATCTGGTTTGGACCTCATGAGAGTATCAGTACAAATCATTATGTAGAATTTACATTCTGTGCATGGAAAGGGTGTTCAGGATGCTGTGTTGGGACATCCATAATGTGACAGGAACTTCCTCTTCCGTAATTTACAGTGTTTTGCTGCAGAGATGTGTGGAGTGTGGTATGTGCGGATGTGTGGTGAACTTTTCTCAGTGCTCTTAATTTGGCATCTTGATGTATGGTAAAATTTGGGGGTCTTCCTGTTACTCAAAGTTGTGCCCTACTGGTTCTTGAAAAAATTTAGTCTGTAGACTGAAATACAGAAGAAGACAAAACCCTTTAAAAATGAGATTTTTGGAATACTTGTGTTAGTTCTTGCTCTTCGGGATGAAAACTGAGTGGATACTATATAGGGTAGAGTCATCCAAAGGCATTAGGTGTGTGTATTTGTGTTTGTGTGTTTGTGTGAGCCTGTGTGTCTAATTGCAGTTGAAAAGCCTGACTTTGAATAATGCCATCATTTGTATTTTTAACACCGCTGTTTATTGAGGGCTGGGTCAGCACCTGGCATTAGACCTGCTTTCTATCATATAAGCTTTAATTTGATACCATAGGCATGTAATTGTAAATTAAACAACCAAATCAACACACACTTTCACACATGCATCCGTGCCTCAGTGTGCACCTCTTTGCTATCATCTAGTCTGGCTTGGAATCGTAATAAAACTAGATTCCCAGAAAGGGGCAAGGTCTTGTTAATGATATGTGTATCCTTCAATTATCTTCCAAGGATGGGACTGTGCTGCTCCAGACTGCAAGGCTCTCGTCACCATTTAACAGGTGCGATTTGACTGATTTGCAGATATAAAACAAATATAAACAAAAGCAGATACTTACCAACTGTCCTCCAAAGAAGAGGAATCTCCTTTTCACATCTAGTATATGAACACACAAGAACCACGTATATGGAAAAATCAACCAATAACAAATGCTGGCGGGGCTGTGGGGAAAAAGGAACACTCCTCCACTGTTGGTGGGAATGTAGACTGGTCCAGCCACTGTGGAAATCAATATGGAGATTCCTCAAAAAACTACAACTGGAGGTTCCATTTGACCCAGCTATTCCCCTACTGGGGATCTTCCCGGAAGAA
>PVJO010023101.1:0-26672 GCA_004026905.1 Hystrix cristata | reverse complement strand
ATCACAGTCCCCGACCTAAAACTATACTATAAAGCTACAGTATTAAAGACAGCATGGTACTGGCAAAAAGACAGACCTGAGGATCAATGGAATAGATTGGAGGATACAGAAACAACCCCAAACACACTCAAATACCTCATCTTTGACAAAGGAGCCAAACACCCTCACTGGAAGAAGGATAGCCTATTTAACAAATGGTACTGGAAAAACTTGCTTACCACATGTCAAAAACTAAAACTAGATACATGTCTCTCACCATGTACTAAACTCAAAGTGGATCAAAGATCTAAACGTTAAAACAGAAACACTAAATTTATTGGAGAATACAATAGGAAGAACCCTCGAAGACATAGGGGTAGGAAAAAAATTTATGAACAGAACCCAGACTGCACAAGAAACAATACAAAGAATCAGTGCTTGGGACCATATGCTATCAAAAAGCTTATGCACAGCAAAAGAAATCACCAACAGAGCAGGGCGAAAACCCACAGACTGGGAAAAAATTTTTGCCAGCTGTCCATCGAACAAAGGTCTAACATCTAGAATATACAAAGAACTCAAAAAAATTAAACCTCTCAAATTTAAAGACCCAATCCAAAAATGGGCAACTGAAATGAATAAACATTTCTCACATGAAGAAATAAAAATGGCAAATAAATATATGAAAAAACGTTCAACATCACTAGTCATCCGAGAAATGCAAATCAAAACAACGTTAAGATTCTACCTCACTCCAGAAAGAACCACGTATATGGAAAAATCAACCAATAACAAATGCTGGAGGGGCTGCGGGGAAAAAGGAACACTCCTCCACTGTTGGTGGGAATGTAGACTGGTCCAGCCACTGTGGAAATCAATATGGAGATTCCTCAAAAAACTACAGCTGGAGGTTCCATTTGACCCAGCTATTCCCCTACTGGGGATCTTCCCAGAAGAATTAAAATCATCATACCACAGGGACGTATGCACAACCATGTTCACAGCAACACAATTTGTAATAGCTAAGTCTTGGAAACAACCTAAATGCCCAACAACCAATGAATGGCTAAAGAAAATGTGGTTTTTCTACACAATGGAGTACTACACAGCCATAAAAAAGGATAAACTAGAGTCATTTGTATGTAAACATATGTTCCTTGAGAACATACTTTTAAGTGAAATAAATCAGACACTCATTAGTACACATCGAACTGTCTCTCTGATATGAGAAACCATGACTGTAAATAAGGACAAAGAGGTGTAATAGATATTATACAAAAGGAAGATAATATACAAAGGAGAGGAGTACTAGAAAGAAAGAAGGGGAAAAGCAGAAAGGCAACAAAGTAAAGAAAAAGGAAAGGGAAAATATGGAAAATTATGAATAAACCTGCTGTAAATAGGGAGGGAGGGAACAGAGCGGAGGCGTGGGGAAGAGGAGGGAGAACCAAGATGCATCATGTACAGGTACAAAATAAATGTGATGAATGTAACCATTATATGTAAAATGTACCAATACATGTTCTTGGTTTAAAATAAAATAAATAAAAAATAAAAAGAAGTTCAAAGTTCAACAACTACAAAAATCAAAGGAATTTTTTCCCGAAGAAGAAAAGGGGAAGCATCTTTGAAAGTAGAATCCATTGTTTATAAAATAAGTTTGTTGCATAGGGAAAAATTCACTAAGAACAAAAGAGGCTTAATTCAGACCCCGCTCAATTTGAATAATAGCTGAACTCTTTTTTTAGTGTTTGACTGAAGCTAGCTTCAACTGGTCCCTCATAGAAATGGCCTCCAAAAAACTAGAAAACATGACATTAAGGAGTCTGCTAATCACTCACTGATGTCAACTGCTTCTTGTTCGTGCCCACGAAAAACTCCATTCATAGTATCAAGGCCACAAGAAGCTTTCCTAATGCCACATCAGCCATTTTAAGGTTTGTAATTAAATAAACAACAGGGAGAACAAATGGGTTTTATTTGTTTTTGTTTTTGTTTTGTTTGTGCTACTGGGGTTAAATACAGTGCCTGCATGCTGTGCTACATCCTGAGCCTTTTCTTTTCTTTTCTTTCAAAACAGTGTCTCGCCAAGTTGCCAAATTGCCCAAGCTAGGCTTGAATGTGCAATCCTCTTGCCTCAGCCTCCCAGAGCACTGGGATTATAGGTATGTGCACTATACCTGGCAAACAAATGGATTTAGTTAGGAAATCTAAAGAGGAAAATAGTAAAAATAACAATGAAGGGCTGCCAGACATGAAAAAGAAAACAAAGTATTCAATCAATTTTCTGCAAAATTCTTGACCCGTTCCCTCCATTGAAAGGAAAAAGAGCTATCACTTCACATTTCTTGCTTTAAATTAATGACTCAGGATTCAAAAGAATCTGTTTGAATTTCTCCTGAAATATTTATCAGACTCAATCACAATTGTTTAAAAAGTTCCCATCTTTGAGTATTGATCCTGGCAGACACACAAACAGAAGAGGAGAGGGTGAAAACTAGTATCATATTTGTACTGGCCAGGAGCCTATGAGGAAGACAGAAGTTGCTCTTGGGACAAGCCTACACCATCCCAATAAGTCCATTGTCCTGTAACTGGATCTTAATTTCCCCTGATAGCCCCTTAAACCCATCCCTCCTCACACACCTTAGTATCACCATGTGATACCCGGATACCACAGCTCTGCCTTGCTGCTTCCAGCCCTTCCTCCCAGCATGCCCACTTACCATACATTTTCTCTTTAAATCTGTACTTTCTGTTTATACCAAACTATCTTCATACTGTCATCATTGTCCACTGAGCCGGAGAGTCCCTGCTTTGATGATGTCAATCTCAAGCTTGTGGTCTTCTCACAAAGGAACAGAGGCTCTGAGTGATATTTGTATTCATAGTCTATCCCCAGCATGCCCTGCCTGGGGGACTCTGGGCCACTTTGCTTGGCTTTTTCATCTGCAAAGAGTGTGTAATATTACCCACCACTACAGGGATTCAATGCCCTTGCTTTTAACTCTGATGAGTTCAGAATCCACATAGATGATTCTCTCAAAACTGATGCCTCCAAACGTGTGGAACTCCAAAAACCTCATCCCTCTTCTACTTTAATATCTCCTCGGTCATATCCAGTTTCATAATACTGAGAAATTACCCCAGCTAGAAAGTCCAAAGCCTGAAGTCCCAGCTCTGAATAGTCCTTTCTTCCCCACATGTGCACTTCTGCTAAACACGTTCCATGCCCTTCATGGTGACCACCAACCGCTTACCCACTCGCTTAGATCCTGATTTCATTTACACATCCTTTCCAGCTCCCCTCATCCTACTTCCTGGGCAAGTCCCAGGCCAGCCATTTCAGCTTCTTCCTGTGTAATCGTCATAGAGTCTCTCGGTTCCTTGACCTCCTCCTGAAACTGCCTTGCCACTCTGCCACCTCTGGAAATACCAGTACTTTAATAAAAATTTTTATTAAAAAATTCTCAAACCATGCTGATCGAATCAGCTCACTCTTGATGCCATTTCCCTTCCCCCAGCTCCTCACCAGCTGTCCTTCTGAGCTTCCACTCACAGCTGTGCTCTCATCTGCAATCGTCTGGCCCCAGCAGCAGCACAGCCTCCTCCATCATGGAGACGTCCAAGTCAGTATGACAAGGGCCACCAGAGCGTCTCTCTAAATGGACCTGCTCACTTAAAATTCTCTGTGACTTCCTCAACTGCATCCCAGCACTTGACCTAACTGCTCACCGCTTCCCTCTTGAAGCCCAGTCTCTCCTGGTTTACCTTTACACAGCACTTCATGCTCTTGTCTCTGTCCTTATTGGTTCTCCTTCCTTCTCCAAGCCCTAAGTGTGAAAATTCCATGATTCTGAAACACAGTCTTTGGCCCTTTATATTCTAACTGGAAATTTCATTAATTATATCATCCTCCACAAAGAAGTTGCTTACAAATTCTATGCCTCCAATTCTACCAAACACTCATGTGTTTCCATTAGAATATTCCATGAGCGCCTTAAAATTAGCACCTTTAAAATTTACCTTGCTCCTTTATCTCACTCTTTCTCCTGTTTATACCACTACCAAGTAAACGACTACCAATTCTATGACTACTGATCTCCCACTCACTCAGTCATTCTTGACTCCATCCCGTCTCTTCTTTCTAGCAATCCAATCAGGCGCAATCACCAGTGTTCAAACTCTTGAATCCACTGTTGTGCCCTGTTCCAATTTGTACCTGATTCAGGCTCTGACCCACAATACTAGAAGAGTTTAGTAACTGCTGTTTCTTCTTCCTAAGTCCCAGAGTTCCTACCACCAAATTCAGCAGCTAACAAATCTAAATCACAGCTTAGCTTGGAATCCCAGAACCTTCCCGATCTGTCCCCAACCTCACTTTCGGGCTCAAGCATTCCCTACTTTCCTCAGTGAACCTCAAGCCAAACTATAGTTATCTTATTACCTCCATTCTTCAAATATGAGCTTACATTTCCTCCCTGCACACTTTTGCTCTCATCACTCATCTCATTCCATTTTGCTCTCTTCGTACCATTTCCCAGAATTAAATCTTATACATTTTTCTAGGCTCACATAAATGCCTTTTTTAAAAAATTGAGGCAGGGTCTCTCTATGTAGCCCGGGCTGGCCTCGAACTCACTATGTAGGCCAGGCTGGCCTCGAACTCTCTGAAATCCTCTTGACTCAGAGGCCCTGTGCAACCATGCCCAGCATCAAGCGTCCCGTGTACCCAAAACCTCTCCTAGCCCACCATCATCCCCTCTTGAGTAGGCAGAGGCAGTTTCATCTCCTTTTGAGCAGGCACAACACTGTCCTTCTGTTGTTTACAGGATTTAAAGCACTCTGTATGCCACTTAATGTCTCTTGCATAAAGCAGAGCCCCTCAACTGAGGGCTCACCTTCCCCTCCCTGCCAAGCTCCCACACCCTCTAGAACTGCCCCTGCTAATCTACTGCTGCTAATCTGTGCGTTTCCCTCCTTTCTCTCCTTCTCCTTGCCTTGCTCGGCTGTTTCACTACAAAGATTCTAACCACCACTATCACCATCTGTCCCTCAATAAAGCTACGCCCCTTCTACCACATGCACTCCTAGCATCCTAATTTCCTATCCATACTGACCCTGGAATATGTTGCAAACTCCAAAGTATCCCAGTTAAACCATGAACTTGCATGGAGGTTCTGTTCTCACAGAGTTAAAAACAATCTTACAAAATTCCTAACTGTGCTTTCTTTAATATACAGACTCTAATAGTCTATTTCTACCATATCATGTTTATCGTTATCTTCGTTTCCTTCACAAGTGAACATACTCACGTGCCTGACTTAACAGGTTGAAAGAGGCCAGAGCTTCCACTTACCAACAATGATTCAACTTGTCTCATTTATATTCGCTTGACAAAACGTACACTGTGAGTCACCACTTTGACATTTTCATTCTCTTGCTTTTTACTCTTTTTAATAATAGGGGGAAATCAGATAAAATACTTAAACAATTATATATGTAAGCATATTTTATGTCCAAAGTTTGAAACTTCAGAAATGGTTAGAAGCTGGCAGGTGACATAAAAATTTTGAAATATTCCTTTGGCTGTTGTAAGAAAACCTAAATTTGGTTCACAAAAGATAGTTTGGGGGTAACAACTATAGTTGAAAAAAGGGAAGGGTTGAGAGCCACTGATATTCTGTGCCCAGCACTCAGGACCGCATCTTGACACCTTGGCAATCGCACTGCAGACAGAAGTGAGCAAAAAACTCAGGATTCCACACATGGTAGTTCTAGGTTTGAACAGAACTGAGACAGAATGCTTAAAATGCTTTCCAATTGTATTACTCCAACTATATAAAGAGTTAAAGAGGATTCTGTTGTCTTGCCTGGGATTATGATAGTATTTTGTAAACGATAAAGTGTCACGTAATTACAATGTGTTAGAATCTTGTTTATATGGAAAAATTCATTCCAAATTCCAAAAGACTTCAAAATGCATTTTAAAATATATTTCACTTAAGCTCCTAGAAGGTAGGGCCCATTTCTTACTTATTTTTGTATCATATCTCTCGTTTTTTATATAAACGCTCAAACATTCTTATTATAAGATAACTAAATGAACTGAAATAAAAGAAGGAAAGCCAAATTAACCAACAGGAAAACTCTAAAAATGTAATCACTTGGCATTGCATACACCTCTCTAAGTTCCTTCAAACGGGACTATTTAAATCAGACTCTTTCCAAACAAGACACAAAACCCTACCGATAAGAAAACAATTGTGTACATTTACATCTTCATCAGATTATATTTCCTCTCATGCAAATCAGCAGAATCAACTTGCATAGAATTTGATAAGTCTTTCGGAAAAGGTGAAGGAAAATTATTCAGCTTCCTTGGCTCAAAAGCAAACTTGAGCTGGGGCTAGAATGGAGAGGAAATAAAAGGCAAAAGAAGAATCCACAGAACGTGGGTTCTTCTCATTTGGGCTTTTTTATTCTTTCCCTGACAGTGACCAGTAAAAGGGCAGGAAAATGTTTACCTTATGCCTTAAATAGTGCTGCCTGTGCCTGCTATTCAGGAAATCACCTAGCGTGAGGCTCTGTATCCTCACTGCATGGAGATTTTATACACACACACACACACACACACACACACACACACATTATTTAAACCACCACTGCTTCCTCTGAATCCAGAGCTGGCTCCTCTACTGAGAATCTCCCTGGGACAGACATCAATGGAGCAAGGAAATTGTCGCTACCTCTGGGCCTGTTACCAGGGCTCCCTCTTTTCAAGCCTTGCCACAGCCATGCTCTGAGAAACATTTATCTATGCTCCCTTCATTGTCCCACTGCACCAGAAACAAGGAACAGCAAAAGAACAGTCATTATTTGTATTTGGCAAGAAAGGCAGCAGTAAAATTGGAGAGGCAGTGGGTATGTAAATGTGAGCGCGAGGATGTGAATGAAGCAAGGGCAGGAAGCACCAAGGAGCAGTCTCGGTGGAGACTCTCAATTAGAAACACAACTAATTGGTAGAGGGGGGAGGAAAGAAAGAGACGTGGGAGGAAAGATTCCACTGTACCCGACAGCAACAGACTCGTGTTCAAATGCCACTTCTGCCTCCTGAGGTATATAGCATAATGGCCAAGAACCAGACAGAGCCTGGAACTGAATGTTCACAGTTCAAATCCTCGCTCTGCAACTTGCTATTTATGTCACTTACATAGATTAATTTCTTAACCTCTTTGTGCCTCGGTTTACTCATCTGGCATGATAATATGATAATAACTACCTAACAAAACTGTCATGTGGTTCAGAGAAATTTCCAGGAAAAAGCATCATTCTCCAAACAGCACTCACCTTAGGTAAGTGAAAATGATACTAAGAGAAATAAAATAAGTATTGGTGTGTGTGATCGTTCCTTCAAATCCAGCTTCAAAGTGGATTATTAGTCAAATCAAGTGGATGAAATCTGTCTTCAGTGAACCTTCCCTGGTATCCTACCCCAAACCCATGCCAAGCAGAGCTGGATTAAAGAGCAGGATGGGGTCAGTGGGACTTTGTGCTAGGACCGATTTGTAAGAGACACTACAGCATCACTAGGACACAGGGTGCTGCCAGAAGGTCATGAAGTACCTAAGATGAATACTGTGATGGAAGAGTATGGTAATTTATCAGTTCTTATCTGGGGTCCTACCATTCTCCAGAGGTGTCTGAATTGGGAAAAGAAGGGTTTGAGCAGCCACAACTACTTAGAGAGCGTTACTGCCATTGTGCATCTAGTGGGAGGTGCCGGGAACAAGAATGCATGAAGTAAAACGTTTCTGTCTAAAATGCTATTGGTTACAGTGTTGGGAAACAGAGCACTAAGTACTTCTGAGAGCCTGTGCTCCTCAGCATATGGGCACTGGCTCCCAGCTCCTGCTCGCAATGCTCAGTAGAGTGAACTCACCCAACAGAGGCCTGAGCTGAACTTCAGAGAACAGCAAGCAATGAGGTAGCCACCAGCAAGCTTCCACCAGACTCCAGCTCCTCATCCCTGGCTCCCAGGCCCCACATCTAGAATACAAGACCCCAGTCACTGTAGGCAGACTCAAAGGCGTGGTTTACTTATAGTGCTGGAACCCTCTCTCAAATGGTGTCACTTTTTTTCATTCTAATTGTTTGTTTTTTTCTTTTATTATTCATTCTTAATTAATTTTACAAAATACTGAGTTTTGATGAGTGTAATGTATTTCAGTCGTATCTACTCCCACCCCACCAGAAGCCATCCTTATACTTTCTTTCTCCTTCCCCTATTCCTTTCCTCTTTTCTAATAGTAATTTCCCTCTACTTTCTTGGAACCCTTTTTAGACTCCACACATTCAGGAGAGCATGTGATATTTGTCTTTCTGAGTTTGACTTATTTTGTTCAACATGATAATCTCCAATTCCACCCATTTTCCTGCAAATGATAAACATTTTATTCTTTATAGCTATACACATCTCACTGTGTACACATAGCACATTTTCTTAATCCATTCTTCTGCTGATGGGTACCTAAACTGGTTCCACATTTTGGTTATTGTAAATTGTGCTGCAATAAACATAGGCGTGCAGGTATCCCTATAGCATGCTGACTTTAATTCCTTCAGGTATATACCAAGGAATAGTAGAGCTGGATCAAACAGTAGCTCTGGTTTTTTTGTTTGTTTGGTTGTTTGTTTGTTTGTTTGTTTGACAAATCTCCCTACTGATGTCCACAGTAGCCAACCAATTCACATTCCCCCCAGTAGTGTAGAACAGTTCCTTTTCCCTAAAGTGTCAAAATTTATTCGCACAGCAATACCTCAATAAGAGTGATTTTCACAGCATCTCTAGGAAAAAATGGGGAGACTGTGTGTCTAGGAGCTGAATGCACTGAAGATCTCACTGTAGTTCTGGTCCTTTCAGGCCTCCTTCACAGGGTCTGCATCCCACCACAGGACCACTATTCCTGCTGAGCCTGGAAATTATAGGCAGCTTCTAGAAGATTTTGCTTCTCAACATCACTAGCCCCCATGCCAAAGTCTCACGCGGATGTGTCTGGTGAGCAAATCAGGGCCCCACATCTGTGCCCTAGGTGCACAAACGGTGGAGGATGGTCTCAACCCCTGATAAGACCCATGAGCAACCAACTTCCTCCAATACAAAAGGGAGATTCACATGCCCAGTGGTCAAAATGAAAAGCAAATGTAAGAATACAAAATTTTCAAGATAAGATTTCCTGTTCAGAGAACTTAATTGCAATCCTCCACTCAGACGAAAGGAACCATGTGCCAGTTTACTTGTGTCAGCCTCATCTATGCCTATTATCCTGGCTTAATTATTAATAACATCCTTTTCACCCTTGGGTATATGTGCATGTGTGTTCCAGCACATGTATGTACATGATGAGTATGTACCTAAACTGCCCTGAACCATGCTACAGAGACCAGGCTCCTGATAAAAAGGGCACTCCCTCCACTAGCAGTGCTCAGCAGTTTGAGACTCCCATTTAAGAACTCTTCAGAGGAGCCACTTCTCTAATAACAGAATTGCCTTCACTTGTAAGATGATTTGTTGCTTTGCAGTTGGAAAATCAGGAAGTGATCATTCCTGGAAAAGATTCTTCCCGCCGTCTGTCCTGTTAAGTGCATTTCTCAGACTCCGTTATTTTATCTCACTTCCCTGAGGACTCTGCCCTTAGCTGACTTCCAAGTAGCACTATAATTCACCTTTTTGCTTCAACTTTAAAATACCAGCATATTTTTAGTATTTTAGCCCTTTAGGGATGAGTGGCTAGGGAAGGAATAAGAAAAGAAAAAGTGAAACTCAAAAAGGAATGTAGAAGAATAAAGTAGAGAAAAGAAAGAAAATGAGAGAAGAAAGGAAGTAAAAAGGAAGAAGAAAATTAAATGAGAGGAAAAGAAAGAAGAAAAGAGAACACTCTTACCCAATACGTTATTCAAATGTTTATTTCTCGTGGACTGTCCCATGCGTTAGTAAAAGCCAGCAAGTCCACCAGTTTGGTGGGATCAGCCTGAGTCTGATGGGTGTCTCTGGATAAACTTGTTCCCATCGTCTGAGCCAGGAAGAGCTTCTGCCACATGTCACAGGACCACGGGGTCTTCAAGAGGAGCAACGACCCAGTCCACAGATAGCGCTGCATAGTGGTAGGAACGGTTGTCTGACTTTATCCACATTGATGCTCCAAACAAATCCTACACACAACTCCTGTGATGTCTCTCCCCAGGGAAAGTGTGCCCATGTATTACCTAGCTATTTCCAGCAAAGTTTTAAAACAATAGAACCCAGCAACTCGGTGTAGTGGTGCCCGCTGCAATCCCAGCACTGTTAGAGGCTGAGGCTCAAGGATCACAAGTTCAAGCCCAGCCTGGGCAAGTCAGTGAGACCCAGTCTCAAACTGAGAGAAAAAAGAGAGAGAGAAAGAGACAGACAGACCCAAACCAAATTCTCCTAAACCGGTAGATGGGGAAATCACACTTAATCACAATTAAGACCAATGCTACATCTCTAAATCAAAACATACTCTACAACCCTGCTACATTCCTGGGTAACAGAATCAGTATTTTTCCCTTCCTGTTTACAGGTAATTAGGCCTCTCTAGCACGTTATGATCACTAAATATTGAAAGATTTTTAAAGCCTCTGTTTCAACCTGAAACCTCATGCTGATTTGAATACATCTACAAGGACAGAGATGGGGGGAAAATCATTTCTTCCAAATGATCCAACCTCACAATTAATAACTGAGAGTCTCTTTTTCTCTTTCTCTTTCTCCCTTGCCTTTTTCTCTCGGAACTGGAGTGCACTCTTCAGCTTGTTAAGCTCAGCTCACTCCCACTGATAATTCACCAGAGATCATAATTTATGGACAATTGAAGCTGCAGAAACATCTCTTAGAAGGAATAGAGCAGATCCATAGCAACAATTCTTCAGGGGAATATTAATCCCCGGCTTTATGTAGTGCTAAGTGTACAATAGTAATCAGAACTTGAGTAGAAGCTGCTAATCATTGAGGGAAAAGGCTGTATAAAGAATTCATAATGGAATTAGCCTGCGGCAAACAAAGAAAGACAAAATTAAATCAGCCATCAAATTGCACCAAGGAATTTTAATTTACAGGTTAATGTAGGATTATGTAACTAATCACAGCTAACATTTTCAATGAACAACCAATAAAATTCTGCTCTTTTTTCTTTCTAATCTTACTAATGGTATTCCAATAACATGCTTTTATTACCCTATAATATGCTAGAAATGATTCTCAAAAATTCTAAGAGTCTTTCCAATTGTTAGAACTAGAGTAGAAACAGTTCTGAAATAATTCATCAAAAATGTGTATGTAGGAAGATCTACTCCTCAGTTCAACCCAATAATAGCTGGGAAAGTTTGCATAAAATAGATTTACATCAACCATATAGCTTTAAAGTATATGCATGTTTTTCATGCAGTGAGGGGAGCTCAAATGGGACAAAAGAGACTAAATTAAATATGTGAAACTAATTCGGAGCACAAAGTGTATCACTAATTCTAAATAAAACCACTGCCATAGATTTATATGTCAATATTGCAGACATATCCAATGACACACACACCAAGGACTGCACTAACGGAGTTTTCATGGTTTATAAATGTGAACATCATAAAAAGAAATAAAGTTTCTAGGATAAAAAGTTGATTAGCATTCCCCATGGGAGGGGGCTGGAATCTTGTATACTCCCCAGTTATATTTTGATATCAACCAATGCATGACAAAGACAGAAAAAACCCTCTATACAATTTGAAAAATTATATGAACCCATGGCTTCATAAATATAAATATATAAAAAGACAGCATAACTCTTTGCACATTGGCAAGGAGAAACTCCAAAATTATACTGTACGCTTAAAAAGACATCAGTTTAATCAAAAAGATCTTTTTCCAACATATGGCAGAAGGAAAATTATTATAAATGGAGTAAAAAGTATGTTCATAAGCTTTACTTCACGAGGGAAGAATGCTGGGAAGAAAGGCGACAGCATTCTTCCTGCATATGTTTTTCTTGTCGAGAACAATGTGGGAAAGTCTCATTTTCCTTTAATCTAAATGTTCATTTTATGGAAGCAGCAACATTCGGCCCAGTTATTAGCAAAGGAGTTTTGTTGCTTTATAAAGTCTAATTTTAAGATGCTCACTTCCAAAAAAACATTATGGTGTCAATTGCACTACCCTTCAGCAATCCTGTAATAACTTTATTCAACCATTTCTAATTATAATTATATTTTCAATTCCTTTTAGCTATAGAAACTCTTTATCAATCAGAGCACAAGACAGAAAATTACTTTATTACAGCTACAGCTCGTTAGGCTGAGTGCTCTTAATGAAGCAGCCTCATAATCAGATGAAAATCATGCTGGAGAAAACTTGCATCATTAGTCTGGGCCTTAATTACCAAGAAATATAGTCACTAACAATGATATTCCATTTCATGATATGGTGCATGCACCTTCTACACTAGTTGCAATTAATAATTCCACCGACTGCTACAGAATCTTTTCTATTTATTCATAACAATGGAGGGGGGAATTCTAAATTTAATTGAGCGCTTCAGATTGTGCTCTTTCTCCCTCTCTCTCGCTCGTTCAGATTAAAATGTCACAAGGCTAATATTCTATCTTACAATAATTCATCATTTTAATTACATATTTTATGTATGTGAAATGTCTTTTTCAGCTTTATAGTAGAGGTTGGCATTTTTGGGGACACATCTAGGAAAATGGGTGGCTTCTTCTGAAGGTGGCTTCTACCACCCAGGACCACATCTGGACCAAAAAAAAAAAAAAAAAAAAAACAACCTGCAGTCAGTCCATCAGTTTCTTCCACACTGGGAAAAGCTGGCTTCCAGAACAGGGTTATTCATTGAGATCCATGTCAGCATCTTCTGATAGGCTTGGAATGACGGCAGAATGGCAACATTCTGGGGACAACAAGGCTGTGTCACTGGCCTCTTTGTTAAGCGTGATCGATCACAGACAGAATCCGCAACTTTCCTTTGTGAAAGCCTGCTTTCTTCTGCTCTTTCCTTTCACCCTTCCTTTGCCTCCCTCTCACCAAGATCCTTGCTTCTGACCTCCTGAGAAATATCTTCGGCAGGCCACCCAGGAAGGAGATCTGGCCCCTGGTGCTCCATGCAGGCTCCACATGCTGCTGGATCCCAGAGTCCACCTGACTTAGTATGCTCTGCAGGCAGGCTGAGGGTGTGAACCAAGGTGCTACTGCCACTGTTGCTCTTTTTCAAACACAAATTAGGCTCCTAGGTGCCAGCAAACAACACTGGGAAGGGCAGAGGGCAGTGAGCTTGACAGAGATAAATGAGATCCCCATTTGACCTCCAAGCCCAAGGATGCCTAGCACTGAACTTCCTGTCCAACCCAGCCTTCCACAAGAACAGTGGCCAGACTGCTGATTTGATTAATCTGGGCTGCATTGTCCCCAATCATCTGCCTTATAAGCACCAAGCAGTTTGATAAATGAAATTGATAGAAGAAGAGAATGACCTGGAAAAACCCACAAGCCACAAGAGAAAGGCTTGGCTAGGATATAAGTGAATGAAAATTTCTCAAGACTTCAGCATCCAGTCACCACACCACAATTTAAAGATCCTCTATTTAAAAATCCCTGGCCTCACTCTGATTTGTCTGGAGCAAGTGGTGGCAGAATTCTCGAGGTGACATAAAGAGAAAGACTTTCCTCCCATCCAAGTTTAAACCCCAGATATATAAGCAAATGACTGAATAAATTACTAAATGGAAACCCTTCACCAAACACTCCAGATAACGATTTGCTTGGAGGTAGTAAAAACAAATTGTCTTTACAGACACTTTGTCCCTCCCTGCATCACTAAGGTTTAAGGAAAGTAGTGGCACGAGTCCAACATTTCACATGGACTTCACTGGCAATGTGGGCATGGAGAAAGGATTTGGAACGTGAGAGTCAGTGGGACGCAGTAAGGCACAAGGCAGAGCGGGAAAATGGGGCCACCTGGAGAACAGCATTGGGTGGACAATAGGAGGCAGATCTGGAGCAAGGAGAAAAGCTGTAAGAACCAGCAAGAAATGAAAAGCAGTCCAGGAAGAAAGCAGAAGAGAGGGCATTAATTAGAACCACACAGAGCACATTTCCATAGGAAATATGCTTGGCATTTTGGACAGCCCAATAGTTTGCAAAGCAACTGGAGATGTGCAGTGATCCCCAAGGACAAGTGGTTTGCAAGGCCCAGCCTGATACCCTTAGAAGCAGCCGCAGGAGAGCTAAGGAAGAGTTAAAGGGAACCGGCTGTTGCAATGTCAGGAAAAACCCTCAGCATCCTAGCATTGCCTTCCATCAGCCCTTAAGGCTTCCTCCCAACAGCACTTCTTGTAAGCACAGAAGTCACTCCAGCAATTTTCATCTGGCAGTAGCTACCCATACAGATATAGTCAAGGCCCTTGGATAGCTCTAGATCTTTGTCTGTGGCTGTGACCTGCATTCTGATATCCCCAGTCTCTGTGCCTGGCAAAGTCATATCCAGATCCTCAGCAGAAAAGAGACAGAAGCAATACAGCTCCACCCTGGGGGAAAGGGGCAGCTTCACTTTGGAGGGTCTTCCTCTAGGCTCACCCATCTAGTATGTGGTACGGTGCTAGTATGTGGTAACTCCTCTGTGCCTCATGTTCCACATGCCTGGAATAAGAACAATGATAGCACCAGCTTCTTAAGTTTGTGACAAAGGCAATCTGAGATCGAGCATGTAAAAGTGCCAACAAGATCAGACCCATACATTAACTCAGTAGACATTAGGTCTGATCAGCATCATCACTGTCAATATTAGCATCACCACGCAGAAGAGGCAGAGTGGCTTGCTCTGCAAATAGATTTAAAATTTCAAAAGGTACTTTTCAAACCCTGCTGCACATCAAAATCATCTGCCCTAAACTCCCCCAATCTAGACCAGTGTAAGATCAGATTCTCTCAGGTGGTATTTTGTAAAGTTCTTTGCATGATTCCATTGTGCTGTTATGGTGAAGACCCCCTGAGGCTGGCTCTCAAGACCTGTGCATGATATTTAAAACATGAATATGCCAGCTAAAAGGCCTGTCTATTGGCAAGTGGCAAAGCCTTCATCTGGGTCACCTGGCAGGCAGTAGGAATTCGGTAATTCTACTTTGAGATATGAGGGTGTGAAGCTTCCATGACCCATGAGTAAATAAGCATGGCCTTGGCTGATGGAATGTGTCTGTTGGCTTTTCCTGCTGGCATAGTGGTCCATTTTCAATATACAGAGCACACTTCATGCAGCCAAAGTCCCCACAGGACAGACACCCGTGTCTTTCACACTTCTGTGTAGGGCTCATGCCACAAGGCAAAAGTCACCAGTGAACATCAGAACCAGGAATGCTTTCCCCTGTGACCTGGTAAGGGTGGCCCATGCAAAATCTGCCTAGAGAGATAATAGTAAGGCCACAGAGGGAGGAAAGTCTACCATTCATCTCTGAGAGGGAAGATTAACCTGTCAGAATGCGTGAAGGCAGACTCAGGCTAGCACTGAATGGATGCAACAAATCTAACAGGGTATATCCTTAGATATCCTGATCACTTGGATAGATGTTTGACATTTGTATTTGTAGGACCTTGGAGAACTAAAAATTTCAACTATTTAGATTCCTCAAACCTAAATAAATCTGCCAGGTGCTCAAAAAACAATCCTCTATTTATTTATCTGATTTTAATGTTTAAGACACTTCTGCCACAGAAAGACATTTGAGATCAGGTATGAAATGATAGAAAACCACAATACAAAAAAAGAAAAAGAAGAAATTAAGAACCATAAGGAGCATGTAAATTCATCATTCATTTCAACTCCTATTTTGCTTCTGGCAGGAAGGGATTCACTTTAACCCTTGGTGGTTACTGGAAACCTAAACAGGACACCTCCATTCTACAGAGCCTGGGTTGGGGGAACCTTCTGGGCTGTCCTCTCAGGGATCAAGAAAGCAGAAGAGGGTTCTGTCCTCTTGCCCATCAGAGACAGCAAGCCCCCCTCTTTTTTGGACTCCCAACTACTTTTTCATTCCACAAAAGGATTATGGGTGGGAGAAAAGTGTAGCAAATAGAAAATTTTCAATAGTATGTGAGAAATACCAGAGGATTCATTTATACCATGAGGTTTAGAATGCAACCTTAAAAGCAAACCAGAGCCAACACACCAAAGAACTAAAAAATCAAACACAAATGCACAAATATTGTATGAGTCCACTCATATGAGGTTCCTAGAATAGTCAAGTTTATGGAGACAGAAAGTAGAACCATGTTGTCAGGGACTGGGAACAGGGGAATGGGCAGTTATTGAATAGGGAGTCACAGAGTTTCCACTGGGACTTGTGAAAAAGCGCTGGAGACGGATGGCAGTAATACTTGCACAACCATGTGAACATACTTACTGCCACTAAACAGAGCTAAACATTGTTAAGATGGCAAATTTTATGTTGGGTATATTTTACTAGAATAAAAAAAATTGGACACAAAAGAACACTTATCTTGAGGGTAAAAGGAAATTATTTAATATTTAATAATGTTTTGCTTCAGTGATTTTCTTTAAAAAGCAATACAAAAAACTAAAGTTTTACCTTGAAGTACTGGCAGCAAATCAGCAAAGAAAGATGTGAGGCACCGGAAACAGACATCGTCAGGAGTCCTGGGTTTAAGACTCCTCTCTGACCCTAAAAAGCTAGGAGACCTTGCACAAGCCACTATACCTCTCAGGGCTTGGTGTCCTCATCATCAAAACCAGGGTGTTAGAGACGATCATTAAGTCCATGCCGAATCTTTTCTTTCTTTCCTTTGTATCATTTCTCAATTCTACCTTAATATCCATGGAAATATTTCTATAGGAAAATCATACCAGCCACTCACTACGGGCAAACACTAGTATTCTTTTTCTAACTGATTATAAAAAGGAAAGAGCTGGAGACAATTAGATAAAAATAGCTTTTCATTGTCAAACTTGCAGGCAGAGAACCCACAAAACTATGAAAACCCTAACAGCAAATGTTATTTGTGTAATGTTTCACTTGTTTACTGGGATACATTTCTATCTGATGAGAGTAGTATTTTCTTCATAAGTGATGAGTATCTGATTAGATACCATTAACTGCCCTTGAGTGAGCACTTCAGTTTGTTCCTTAGACCCAGGAATCTGCGGCATTTGGTTCAGGAACAGCCAGGTCATTATCATAATTGAGGAGTCTTCTGTGTCTCTCTCTCCACCCCTACTCTTGCTCAGCCTTTATGCCCGCATTCCCTGCAGCAGCTCACCCATCACCCATCATTGGGCCATTTCTAAACTCTTACTTTTCCCTTTACCCAGCAATTTTGCAATCAATACAGTCGTTTCAAAGGACCAATATCCCAACCATAATTTGCATTGAGTGTCTTTTCATCTTACTCTCTCCCTTTTTCCACGTGGGCTTTAAGATACCTGGAAAGTGAGAACTCTGCTGTGAATCTCCTTGCCAAGTCCCTGGCTTCTAGAGGAAGGTGAGCAGCACGCATGCTGCATTCCATTCTTCCAGCCACTTGTTCTCAGAGGGGACAGTTTGTCTCTCTTGCTCTCTCAAGACATTTGACAATGTCTGGATACCCTTTTAGTTGTCAAAACCCAGGACAGGGGTGCTACTGCATCTACTGGGGAAAGGCAGATGTTGTACAGAGTAGACCTTACTACAAAGAGTGATTCATCCCAATATGTCAATAGTGCTGAGAAACTTGCTTTATATCATTGAAAATCTCACAAAAATTAGGAAGTAGGTTTTCTCATCCTCATTTTACAGGTAAAGCTCAGAGGTTAAGTAATTTGTTCAAAGTTGCCCAGCAGGGAAATGGAAAAGCTATAGGCTTCTGGTTCCAATGTCCCTCTGCCTCTCTCTAAACGAATGAACAAGCAGGGGATGAATAAAAGCAGCTACTGCTTGCAGTGGGAAAATCATGGAAGCACAAGGGTACCAGAGACCAACCTGAGACTGCCCCTGGATAGCGCTCTTGGTGCCCCAAGCCAAATGTGAGGGCAAGCTGTGTAGGCAATCCTTCTATCACTGCTTTTTTGAACTGCCCAGCCTCCAGGGAGTGGGGATAGTGAGACCAACAAACAGGATCTCTCAAATCCACAATGTCATCCAGCCTCAGGTCATCTGGGGAGGGCACGACTACCAGTCCCCAGACCAGCCCATCAGAATGCTGAGCACTGGGCTGCAGAGCACACACAGAAACTGCAGGCTGAGACTGTCTGCCCGGGGAGGAGACTCCACCAGCTGAGTGCACCCCTTAGATCATCTCCTTCGGGAAATGGAGATGATGGAAAGGGGAAAGACAGTGACTGAAACAGTCCCTAAATGTCCCCTCAGGAGAAAGCCCTCTCTTTTGCTAACTACCTTCAGCCCCTTTGAAAAGTAAACCATTCACCCAGCCAAAACATATACAAGACAGTGATGGTTCAAAGAATAGCAATTCTCCTTCCTCCAAAAAAGCCCACCTCATACTACTAACTGAAGATCTACAGCAAGTCCCAGCCTATACAGTCAAGTCTTGTGGGAGAGGTCTGTTTCTAAACCTTGTGGCTGGGACCCCAAGCTGGAGAGGCCCCTCTTCTCACAGAGCCTCCTGCCCCTCACATCTCCACCAGCACCCCTCAGAAACAAGGGCCCACTGTCTGTGTACAGTGACTAGCAAGCTGCATGGGATAATTAAGGACTGCATCTGTCAACCAATTCTGCTAAAAAGTCTTAAGGATATTTCACTCCCACAGGCCCCGTGCATTAATTAAATCCTTTTTACCTGCACTCTCAAATTGTTCTGGAAGCAAAAGACTGCTGGAAGGAGCAGAGGCGCAGTCATGGGGCTTGTCGCACTGTAGACATTGAAACCATCCCCAGGAGCCTGGAAAGCGCTTCACCCAGCCGTGAGAGCCACTCTCCTGGGAATCAGCCCATGGCCGCAGAGATGATCAGAGCTGCAGCAAGCTGCAGGAGTATCACCTGTGCTGCTAGGGCCACCTCTAAGGCACCTGCGGCTAGGAGAGCTTTCTGTTCCTACAATTCAGTAAGACAAAGAGATTTTTTAATGACTAACTTGTTTTTGTTTATCATTATCACCATCATCATTATTGTTAACTAAACTTTAGACTTCATTTGGCTTTCACCAGTTTTTCCATGAATGTCTTTTTCTCTTCCAAGATCCAGTCTGAGATAACTCACTGCATTTAGTCATTTCCTTAGTCACTTCTCACCTAAGTTGGTCTTCCCTGAGTTTTCCATTCATGACACTTCTGAGTACGGCTGCACTATTTTGTAGCGACCTCAATTGAAGTTTGTCTGATGTTCTTCTTGTGACTAGGTGAGGTTATAGGCAGATACAAATGATCCTCATGGCATCAATGAAGAGCCCACGATGGTTCCCTCACTAGGGTGGTGTCTGCCAGGTTCCTCCACACCCAACTTGCAGTTATTCCCCTTCTTCTTTTGAAGCATGACACTAAGTCCAGCCCAGACTGGAAGGAGGGGGTGGCATTTGTGTTACCTTAGAACCAACTCCTCAGAAAATAGAAATCCATTTTGAGAAACCCCAGTGTGGAAATCAGGGCTTGAGGCTCCAGTCTCAGCTGTGACACCGGGATTGTCACTCAATTGCTGAGAGCAATTGCTGCAGTCTCCCCTGTGGAAGACACTCAGGGTAGCCCCGCGTTGCCCAGATGGTGGCTGAGCCCAAGACTTCCGGCTGTCAGGTTCTACCCTGTGGCACCAAAAGTGAAACACCTGCTGCCCTCCTCCTCTTGGTGCTTGCCCACTTCTGGCCCCTGTTGCTGCTCTTCCCTCACTTTCTTCTCTTGTCGCAAAACTTTCCCCCTCATTTTGCTTGGGTCTCTGCTCAAACCTTCTGGCCACAGAAAGGTCCTCCTGGGCCCTCGACAATCTAACATAGACCTTCTCTCTTCACCTGCTGTGGTGTTTTTTGTGGCTGTCAGCACCACCTGACATTATGTACTGTATTTTCACTGCAGCCATCTGTCCCCTATACAAGTTTGCTTGCTGTATGTAGGGCAGAGACTTGGTATGTTTTATTCCCCCACTGAATCTCTAGTGCCTAGAACAGGGCTCAGTACATAATAGGCTAAGCCTCAAGGGATACTCATTGAATAAAGGGACATAGGGGAAGCTTTTTGTTGTTGTTGTTGCTATCTGTACAATGCTTGGTGCCCTGCTAGACTCAGGAATCCTTGCAATAATTCCATATCAACAACCTCCCACCAAGCTTAGAGCAGTTGTTCTAACCTATCAGTGACTAAGGTTATAAATGTGGATGGATTGGAAATATTTTAGATAGGAGACTATACTGTCAGGATGGACAGGTGGTTTTATCTTTCATGACACCCGAGATCCATGGGCAGTGGCTCCCTGGAAACTGCTGGGAAGAGTTCTGAGACGAGATCTGAACTCAGGAGAAAGTGCTATGATTCATTTCTAACATCTGCTACAGGTAAGAGAACAGAACGCAGTGATATACATGGGGTGTGTGTGTGTGTGTGTGTGTGTGTGTGTGTGTGTGTGTGTTTTATCCCTGATCCTTAAATCATTCCACTATGAGGAAGTCTGGTTTTTAATTAATACACAATAATTACTACTTAACTGAGCTCTCTCGAGGTCACTGCATACAAAAGAGTTTGGAAATTTTTACATCTAAAGGATCAGATAGTAAGTATTTTAGGCTTCGTGGACCTAGGAAGACCTCTGTAACAACTACTTAATTCTTTACAGTGGAAAAGCAACCATGGACAATATGCAAACAAATGGTCAAATGGGAATAGCTGTTTCAAAAAACCTTTCTTTACAAGCTACGTTTGGTGGACCTTAGTTTGCAACCCCTGGTCTCTACAAATTTCACTGCAAAGGATACCTCCCACCACCCTACTGTCTCCATCTCCCCCCAAAGCAACAACATGTTTAGAAAAACCAACAGGTATTTTTCAGCCCTCACCCAATCAACTGACTTCTTTCCCTACAGTCCACAGAGATTATTTACTTGTCAACATTTTGCGGCACTTTAAGAGTTATCAAAAATGTCACCAGCACCAAATGTTTCATTAATTATTGCAAACTTCTTTAGAAAGAATGCCACAGTGGATTTCTTTCACTGAGTGATTTATTTCAGATATAATTTCACTTTAATTAATAGGGGATTTTGCTGTGACCGGAGGGTGTGAGAACCAGCAGATTGTCTGCGGTTTGGTGAGGAGAAAGCTAGGAACCTGCCTGTGCCTGTAAAAGGAAATTTTTAAAGAAAAAGAAAGAAGCAAGCCGGCAGTTTTTCAGTTGTGAACATCCAGGTGATACAACTCTCATTGAGAGCACCTGTGGAATATCTTTTAAAAGCAAATTAAAAGGTGGTCGGTCAGGTAGGGAGTAAGCCATATAAATTAAGGGGGGAAGTGATGGGATTTGGCTTACTTATGCCATGCCTGAAAATAATTCCATCCCTTAGCTGCATTGTGTTCTGTATCTGTGCCATAAGTCCTTACAAAATCCTAAAGCAGCAAAAACAACAAATCAACAGTACAATTTATTAGGTTCTGTCTGGCACAGTGCAGCAGAAATCAAAAGACACAGTCCCTGAACTTGAGGAGCCAAGCCTTCCTTAAAGTGGCTTCATTTCAACTTTTGGCATTTTGAGAGCATTTAATCACTTATCTAAGCAATAAAGCTATTTTTGAGGGTACATTTGGAGGGAAGATGGTTGTTGTTTTCAATTACCAATAAGCAAAATGCCTCGTCCACATTTCCCAAAACACCAGGTTACATTAGTTTCAGTTTTAATATCCTGCCAAACAGAAAAAAAGTCCCCAAATATGAAGCAAATACATCTGTCTAGTATTGCTGTTCAAAATGCCACTGCATTAAATAAAATTCCATGCTGTAAAATTTTGCAAGGTGATAAAACAAAAATGATATAATAAATATAAAACATCTGCGTTTTTTTTAACAAGACATTTGGAAACCAATTTCATTTATATTTAAACTTGTTTTGAAGTGTTTCTAGTTCTGAAAAACATCCTAGTTACAGTATATTAGACTTTTTTCCCTCCAGGCAAAAGATTAAAGAGCCGATGCCCAAGCCGAGGGGGACTTGAGAAGAGAAACCACCAATGTACGTTTCATGGAACCTCGTCTTTGGATCTTCAGCTGGCTTTCGATCATAAAAACAGGGGTGCGTGCTCTCCATCAGTAGTCCTGGAGAATGGATTCTCACACACGCACAAAAATGCGTTAAAACAACATTAACTTTCTGGCAACGGCTTAAGCACACAGACCCCAAGAAGTGGGGAGTCTCACAGTGACTCCGGCTCCATGTGCCTAGGCGGGGCAGTTCCCAAGCCTCGGGAGGACAGCGGACCACCCACCGCTCTCAGCTGAGGGAGGCTGTGGTGGAGAGCGGCAGGCTCAAGCAGGAAGAGCTGGCTTCCCCATCAGGCTGGGAAACCCGGCATCGGAGCATCTGGGCATCCGACCTACAACAGCTCAAGAAGGGCTCAGGTTTCCTTGCAAAAACCAAAGAAACAAAGACAAATGACATTTGAGGGGCAGCAAGGGGGAACAAAATATGTGCATCTGTTTGCTACAACTTTAAGCATCCTCCATTCTCCATTGCTAGAGAGACCTAAGCCTGGATGGCTAGATTGAAAAGGTTCCCCAAACAAATCAACAAACAAGATTGATAGGAATGTGTATGTTAATTATAGCTATCTTTTACTGAGCACATTTTTTTACCAGGCATGTTACAAACCCTGCCACATTTCAGTCAGGTGGGTATAGGTATTGTATGTAAGCATTATTGTTACCTTCTAATGAGGAAGATGAGCTTCAGCAAAGTGAAATAAATCACCAGGGTTCACAGCCCTTGCAAGTGGCTGAGTAAGTTAGCAAAAAAAAAAAAAAAAAAAAAAAACAGTTTCCTCTGGGCAGATGCAACTTAACAGGAAATTATTGGAAAAGGTCTTCCTTTCTGTTATGGTTGCTAAATTGACAGACTGAAAGTGTGAAGTTTGTAGTGGTCATTTTGCTCTTGTATCAGAGTGGGAAGAGGCATGAGGTGGAAGTCAATCAGGAAAAAGAAAGATAAAAAAGGATAAATTCCTAATTGTGTTTTGAAGCACCTGGATAAAGCCAGACCTGAAAGAATTATCCCTGGACTTTCCAGTTATCTGAGCTAATTAAATCACCCTTGTGCTCAAGCTAATTTGAGTTATATTATAGATATTTAACACCTCAGCAGTTCAGATTATATACCATCACCAAATGCTAAGAGCATAACATTAAAACTTAATTGGGGGAAGTATTCTGCAAAGACCTCAACTACAGACAACCAAGGGCCAGACTTACAGGTACCAGCATAGGCCTAGCATCTCTGAGGCCTGTAATTCAAACCTATTTGCAGAAACTGCTTAAATCAGGACTCTACACTGTCGCTCTGTGCTTTGCATTCAATATGAATGAGCCCCAACTCACAATACACTAATTTACCTTTTATTTTCAAACTGGTTTTGCCATACACATCAAAACTGAGAGAGGCTTCTCGGGAGAGGCCATCATAGCCACCCCTCAGTTTCCATGCAGTTGTGCCCTTAAATCACCCCTAAAACATAGCTCGTTAATACTTTCTTCAAAAAGGAAACTGTCTGACCCTCCGAAAAGCATCTGAAAGTTCAGATTGTTTTATACCATTTTTTAAAAAGTACTTAAAGATATTGATGCAATCTTATGAAATATTGAATAGAAAGCCTTGGGGATGAGTCAGAAAGTATCCAGCATCATTAGCTATCTTGCCTTATTCTAACCAAGGTTGTCACTGTGGCTAAAACATGAGAACTCTTCCAGCTGAGTATTTACTTACTGCAATAGGCACATCCACTGCCCCCCACCCACCTGGCCACCCACCCACCTCCCCACCATAACACAGGGTGACAATTTGATCTAGGAGGACTCGAAGCTTCCTGGATGGGCACTGGATTCTTTTCCTGGTTCTTCCAATTATTTGCCAGGTGCCATGGGCAATTTCCTTCTCTTAGACTCCTTTCTCTCCCCTGGAATTAGGCCCATAAGAACACACCAGCTCTGTGAGAAACAAATGAGGCACCAATTAATGGCACCATATGCAAGGTCAGGAACAGAGCAGATGTTCCAGAGCCGTTCATCTATTGTTTTTCATTAACTATCCTTGACTAGACTAGTAGACTATTCCGTGTTGAATAGGGCAGTTTCACTACTTTTTACCCAAAGTATTTCCTGGCTGAGTAAGTTGCACCAACATCCACCAGTTGCTTAGGCTGAAAGAAAAGCAATGTCTCAAGTCTGGTTTTCCTTGTACCCCACACCTAATCCCCCTGTAAGACCTGCTATTGTTCCCCCTCAATGGTATCAGTGGTACCACCCTCTTCAGCCACCATACTCAACCTGAGTGACACTTTCTAAAGTGCAAATCAGAGCCCATCAGCCCCCTGATAAAACCCTCCACACCTTCTAATACTACTAAGAAAATCAATGATTTATGGAACATTTACTATACATAAGGCACAGATCTTAGCAATTTATACATACTACATTATATCATCTAAAAAAACTCTCCAAGGTCAGTATTGTTATGCCCCCCATTTTACATATAGAGGTCACATGATGGCATGAGAGTCCCTTTCTCTCCACAGAGCCTGCACAAGACCTTGCCTGCCCTGTCAGTTGTCTCATGTCACCCTGTTTCCTGAGCTCTAGCCACTCTAGCCATTTTCTGTCCTCAAATGTAAGCCAGCTAATTTCTTCCTCTGGTCATACAACTCTCTGTCCACTCTTTTGCAAGACTCTGCTCAAAGTTCATCATCTTGGAGAAGTCACCCTGACCACACTGCTGGATGACATGGACATGTGTGCTTCTTCTGCCACCCCTGGAACCAGGAGTCCAGAGGTGCTTGAGGATCTCTTTCTTGTTCCTTTAGCTTACAAATCCTGTGGGCTTAAAAACACAGGAGGAGGGGTGGGATTTTAGCTCAAGCGTACAGTGCTTGCCTAGCAAGTGTGAGGCCCTGAGTCTGATCCTCAGCACCAAAAAAAAAAAAAAACCCTCAGGGAGGACATTGACTCACAGAGCTATGATTTATCATTTACACCAGGTAAATTCATAAATCCTCTTGCTTCTGAGTTTGATTCTGAACAGAAAAGGGCCTAGAAAGAGAGTAGAAATTCTGGAATGTTTGTGGAAATTGCTTCTTAGACCCCTGAAAATATTTTTGTCTCCTTAGTGAATGAATTACTCTGAAAACTTCCGAAGGCTTAAACCTGATTGTACTGAAACACTCTCACACAACAGGTTTATTTTAGCTTTTAAAATATATTTGGTCTTTCTTCAAATAGTTCTATGATTTTTTAAAGGTGACTGAATTTAGAGAGCCTGATGATAATATGCTACTTCATGCCAAAGAAAGCTTTTTATTGGCTTCTCTTGTGTTTCTAGCTTTCTTTATCCAGCTGTTATATCAGATTTAGTCATCTAAAACTGTGATTTATCATCTCCATCAAATTGGGTTTATAATTTTCAATTTTACAGTTAACATGAAAACATTCATGAATTAAAACTCAGAGTAAAATGAAGAATTCACAAATTTGGAACAAGTTCTCTGAAAGTTGAATTACAAGCAGATATGAGAAACACTAGATTTACCCCAGATATCACATATACGACAAAGACCACTCAGAGGAAATGCAGAACAGCAAGACAAAGGCTGTCCCAACCACCAGCCCAGCCTAAGGATTTGGTCCCCTCCGTGAAGCAACTCAATCTGAGGGAGAGTTGTAGATAAAAATAAATTCTTACAGTTGGGCATGGTGGTACATACCTGTAATCCCAGCATTCAGAGAGGCTGAGGGAGGAGGATTGAAAGTTTGAAACCGGCCTGGGTAATTTAGTAACTCAGCGAGACCCTGTCTCAAAATAAAAAAAGGCTGGGGATGTAGCTCAGTACAAATGTCCTAGGTTCAATCCACAGTAGTGCAAAACAAGAAAAAGCAAGAAAAAAATAATAAAAATTCCTGCATCACAGGACTTGTCAACCCTGATAGAAGTATTCCATTTAGGTCCTTAACTAAAACTGATTGAGTGACTGTTCCATGCTGTCTAACCTATGCTCACAGCCCACACCAGGTATATACTGATCAAAATAGCTTACCACTGGGGCTGGGGATGTAGCTCAGTGGTTAGAGTGTTTGCCTAGCAAGCACAAGGCCCTGAGTTTCATTCCCAGCACCAAGAAAAGAAGAAAAAAAAAAAAAAGAGCTAGCATTTATTGAGTGATTATCATATATGTCCCAGGAAATGTGGGAGGCAATTTGCATGCCTATTTTCTTAAACAAATAGAATATGTAGGACTTCTTGTATGAGGATAAATTACAGAAAACTGACATTTTTGTAGATAAAAATAGTCCCGTGGCAGCAACTCCTTGCAGTCCAATCTACTGCTTGATTTATGTCTCTCCTGACCCAGCCCAGGTTTACCATCAACACTCACAGGCGAGCTCAGTAAACTCCTACTTCATTTACTAATACGTTTGTTTGTTTGTTTGTTTGTTTGTTT
>PVJO010023100.1:0-26728 GCA_004026905.1 Hystrix cristata | reverse complement strand
AAAGCCTCATGTGGTAAGAGATAGCTGGATCTAGAGTGTGGGCTGCCCTGAGGGCAGGTAGCCTAGATAGATACAGGAAGAAGCTTAACTAGCTGCTTGTTTGCATTGCTGATTTGCATACATTCCTTGCATTTTCCTCACTTTACTTTGCAGCCGGCTGGCCGCAGGTCTGCACGCTGCCCCGCCGCCTCAGACCCAGCGGACTATAGACTGAAACCTCTGCAGACTGTGAGCTAATAAACCTTTCTTCCCCTAACTTTGGGTGTCGGGTATTCTGTCCCAACAACGAGAGAAAAGTAACTAAAACAGTGGGTATCTGTAGATGTGTGGTAACTACATGCATACATATCTGTGGGTACATGTGCACCTGTGCAGATGTGTATCTTTATCCGCAGAGATTTATGCATGTGTTTAGAGGAATGTGTTTGTACATGCGTATCTGTGTACAACTGTGCTCTGTGTTTTCTGTGTACAACTACGTATGCCTATATCTTTGTGTGTATACAGTAGTACCTGCACACAAGCCTACCTGCATGTACATGCATGTATACATCACATCTATAGAGGGAGGAACGGAACAGACAAAGGGAGACCTTTATGATTACATCTTACTTTATGCTGTTCACTTGGAAATCATGTATGTTTTACATAACTGAAAAAACAGGCTACATCAAACATTTTCATTTTAGTGCCTTGGGATTAAACCTAGGGCCGCATGCATATTGTCAACTGCTTTCCCACTGAACTGCGTACTTAGGTTTTTAAAACGATATTTTCGGTCAGAATCTAAGTTGCTCAGGCTGGCCTCAAACTTGCAATCTTCCTGCCTCAGCCTCCTGAGCACCTAGAATTATGTGCATGCACCACCATACTCACCAACCCAACTTTTCAAAAAGCAATTCTTAAAAAATAAAAGCATATAAAACAGGAAATTCATAGCTTAATCACAGGAAGAATTCATCAACTGATGTCTGGGGTTCTCTTAAATGTTTTAATTATAGAATGAAATAGTTACAGGAAACTATACAAGCCTTGTTGTTACAGCCTATGAATTAAATACCCTGTGAGTAACCGCAAGTTCTCTTACAAAATGCTCTATATGCCCCAGTGCAATCACAGCTCCTCCCCTCCTCCTGAAGGAACACCTACTATGCACGGACTTGTTGGCTGTCAGTATTTCATCACAGACACTGTTAATCTCTAAATCCTTTCCACTCCTTTCCCTGCCAAATCATCTGCTGAAAGGCTGAGTCTGCACTGGGCTGAGTGAACATTCATGGACCCCTGTGCAACAGTGCCAGAGCCCCAGCTCACGTTCCATGGGCCTCGGTCTCCTCTGTCCAGAGACACTTGCTCCAGCTTCTGCTCTGCCCTGACGTTGGAGCCAATCATGCTCAATGTCCAGACTGCTGCACTACAGGATGAAGAGACTGATGGCTTATCCCTCCTTTTTTCACTTTCAGATGGAATAAAGCTGAGAGGCTTCTGGCCTTTGGATTAGGTTGGTCACTCAGTAGAATCGTTCCTATAAGAAAAGGTTGGCTCCTCAATGTTCTTCACCCACGATGTTTCAAGACAATGAGCTTGTGCTCTATCATCACATGGTGCCAATGAAGGAGGGGCGCAGATGTGCTGCAGTACTGATAAGTTTCAATGCAATGTAATTATTATTATTAAAGAATCTGAAATTTCCCACAAATGCCCAGTAGGTCTGTCTCTTCATTTTGGGATTTCAGTCCTGGTAACATGAACTTTGAAGACTGACAGTTTCCTTGCAATACAGTATTGCAAGATGCTCAGTGCTAATAGGCTAAACACTGTTTGTATGTCTTTTCAGTGAACAGAGAAAGAGAAAAAAGTTTATGTGTACAAAGTACATGATGACTTTATAATGATCTCGCTAATCCAAAGTCAACCACATGGCATTTCTTACAACCCACTCTCTCCTCCAGTTGCATCTCCTTCTTTCTATATTTAGAATCCTGATTTTCAAAGATATAGAAAACAAAATTAGAATCTAGCTGGTCTTGTGACTGCAGGTGACCTCTTTGCATTTGCATTATTTTAGGTTGTACAATAATAACTGATACCCTCATTTTGTGGTACATATTGTCTGCAGGTTGCTGATTCTTTCTGGTAGTTCAGTCTCTCTTCTGTATGTATAAGCATATCTTTTTTATTAAAGAATAAATGGCATTATTGAGTTATAATGGCCACACAATAAATTTCACATGTTTAACGTGTACAAGTTGATTTTTTGGCATACAGTTACATATTAAAGGGAGGGATGCAACCTGAAAGATGTATTGTTAGGAGATTTTATCATTGTGTATATTTAAACAAAACTAGATGGGAAAGGTCAATCACTTGATATGGCCTCTTAACATACCAAGAGATAATGTAATGCACAAAATGGCATCATAATATACCATAGTTTTATTGTAAATGCTCTTGCTAATGTCCAGATGTAGAAGGACATTATATGCAAAAGGAGTACTTCCTCAAATAACAATTAAAAAGTATAGTAATAATATATAAATAAGAGTATATAATTATCAAATATTATACACTACACATAATTTATGGGTTGTATTTTTATACAACTGGATGCAAAACAGGTTTAGTTATACAAGCCTCGACCCAAAGTCACTGGGACACACACTGCATTGCCCTATCACATTATGACAGCTATGACAGCTACACTACCCTGGACAATTTTTCAGCTGAATTAAAATCTCAGAATTATCCTCCTATATGTAGGTCTGCGGCTGATTGTGATGTCATCATATGATGTATAACTTCATGTGCCCTCCTGTGATAACTTTTACTTTTGCCTCTCCTCCTCTGGCCACAGACATCTAGTGATGGTCCATGTGGTATCACCAGTTCTGTCTCTGTTAAGGCAGCGATTTGGCAAGATCCAATCACTATTCTGCCATAATCATTTTCCAGGATCTCAGAACTTCATGTAATATTACTTAGGAGTAATGGGATTTAATGCCTAGGAAAAAACTGCAGATAAATTCTGAACAGCATTCAACTGCCATATCATTAGCCTAACATTAATACTGTTAAAAAAGCATAAGCTGTACTTCTCAAAGCAGTTAACATGAGGCCATAAAAATGGCTATTCAAGCAAGATTCATCAAAATAACCTTAATCAATGGGAAAATGACAATTGATCTGTGACTATTAAAAAACAGACACTAAAACTCTCCTCTTCCCAGTTATAAATGTATTAGAAAATGAAGTAAAACAAGTATTCATCAAGTACATAGCAATTTAAAACAGTAGAAACAATGAGAACAAAAGTGATTTGTTTCTTCTTTGAAATGCAAACAGAAGTGGTTTCAGCACTTCTTGCTTGCTGCCTACTTTTTGTCATGCAACCCAATAAGGAGGGAGAGCCTTTCTAAGCTTTGGCTCTGTCATGCTAACCACAAAGCTGAGACAAGCTTAAAGAATCTGTTGTGGAACTTTCAGTGTTGTGAACACCCAAGAGTTTCTTTAAAATGAAGATTTTTGTTGGGAACTCTTTTTTCAGGACATCTTCATCTTGGTTATCACTATATTTCCTTCATTTACATGGCAAGAACTGACAGTTAATTTCTGGTGTGAAGAACTATAGTAACTTCTACAATTGCCCCATTCTGAGAACTCTGAAGGAAGCCAGTTGAAAGTACATGGAGTTGTAGAAAGAATACATGACCATAAGAATGTTCACACTGCTGCCCTTTCAAGAGGCTGTGGGTTTGCAGACAGAGGAATTTAGTGACTGTAACAGTCAGCTCTCCTACTGCTGCGACACAAAACCTGACACCTACAATTTAAAGGAGGAGAGGTTTAATGTGGCTTACAGTTTCAGGGGCTTGAGTCCGTGGTTTGCTAACCTCAAAATATCCTGGTGGAAGGATGTAATAGACCAAAGCTGCTTTGTTCATGGTGGCTGGGTAGCAGAGCACAGGAACAAAGCCAGAGAGGAAAAGGGCAAGGGACTGACCAGATACAAACCCCAAGGTCATTCCTCCAAGACCCATCCTGAGATACCTAAAAGTGTGCTTTAATAACCCCATGTGGATCCCAAACCAATCAAGACAATAATCCACATTAACCACCACAGTGAAAATAAGCCTCTTGACATAAATGAGGGAAGCATGGTGATGACCAAGATGAAGATGTCCTGAAGAAAGTGTTGCTAACAAAAAACTCTATCTTCAAGAAACTCTTCGGTGGTTCAAACATTTTCAACTATGTGTTTTCTGACCCACTTCAAAAACTCAAATAAGAAATTGGATAATTACCAGTTATAGGGACAAAAACAAGTCCCGGAGACCACATAAGATAATAGGCTTTAGAAGTTAAAATAATGCCTTGACACACCACGTAGAGTGATGAAATCATGTTTAGTGGCAAAAGGCAAATTAACTTTGTAAAGTGGCAAGATAACTGCATGTTTTGCTGCCTATGTATAAATTGCATACAGATGTGCAGGCACCCTGACAGACTCAGAAAGTGGTTGTTCTCAAGTGTCTATGGCACTTAGGCTCTCCACATAGTGATCTGTGGAGTGGGAAACCAAAGGTGAAACTTGTTCTTCATATAACTACTCAGTTACTTTGTCATGGTATCTAAAATTTGAAATGTGTTGTTTGGGGACTCATTGTATTTCTCTTTCTTAAGTAAAATTCATAGATAATGGAAATGTGTAAAACAAAGCTCTCAAAATAAGAGATACAAATATGAAACATGCAGAAACTCTGTTATCTTAAATTTGAATTGGAAATATAAGTATACCTTTGACAAATTATTCCTTCCAAGAAAAGAAATCAAGTTCAGTCCAAAGAAAAGGCCTAGGAGGAGACCAAGAACTCTGATACGACAGGAAGTAAGACCATGAGCCTCAAACACAGCATCTTTCCATTCATGAAAGCCAAAGGACAGGTGCTAAAGGTCATACAACAAACACAGAGACCTCTGTTGGAGAAAGTCAGGACAGTATGACCAGGAAAAGCAATTATGGACTGACTGTGTAGCACCAATGTGCTAAAATATAAGGGTTTATCCTTCTACACTGTTGATGGGAATGTATGCTAGCACAACCACTAGTACAACTACTATGGAAATCAGTACGGAGATTTCGCAAAAAAAACTAAAACTAGAAATTCCATTCCACCCAGCTATTTCCCTTCTAGGTATCTTCCTGAGTTAAGGATATCATATTACGGTGATACATGCATACCCATGTTTATAGGAGCACAATTTATAATAGCTAAATTTTGGAAGCAGCCTATATGTCCACCAACAAATGAATGGATATAGAAAATATTGGGATTTATATGATGGAGCATTATTCTGCCATAAACAAGGATAAGCTTAAATCATATGTAGAAAATGGATGCACCTTGAGACCATAATGTTAAGTAAAATAAATCAGACACACAAGATTAAATATCACATAGTTTCTCTTGTATGAGGAACCCAAAATATAAATAGAAAGCAAAATAAAAGATAATAGCAAGTAGGGATATAAAGCGTTTGCAGATAGGAAAGGGACCAAGAGATGGGGTTGGGGGAGGGGAGGAAAAAAGAATCAAGATGTGTTAATATGCACGTACCAACTCCCTACAAAGAATGTGGTCATTATGTACTATAAACACATACTAATAAAAAAAGAAAAATTGAAAAAAACTGTTTTTAATGTATGGGTTCATAAATTTATTTTCAAATAGTCTAACATTCTTTTGTTGTTGCTGCTACTGGAAAACTGACAAATTACACCTGTATATATTTATGGGGTATAAAACGGTGTTATGAATTACAAATATAGTGTGAAATAATAAGTGAAGCTAGCCAGGTGTGGTGGCACAAGCCTGCAATCCCAGCATTTAGGAGGCAGAGGCAGGATGATCGCTGAAAGTTTGAGGTCAGCCTGAACAACATAGTGAGAATTTGTCTCAAAAAAACAAAGTAACAATAATAGTAACAATAATAAAGTCAAGCTAATTAATATATCTATCACCTCAAATACCTCTCATGTTTTAGGGGAGAGATCATTTGAAATTTACTCTCTTAGCAATTCTGAATTATACAATACACTTTTATTAACTATAATAAATCTCAAAAAAAGAAAAGAAAAAAATGCATTCCCCCTGCTTGAGACTCTGTACCCTTGACCAACACCTTCCAATTCCTCACCCCAAGGTGCTGGTGACTACTACTCTCTGCATCTAGCAAATTCACTGTTTTAGATTCTACATGTAATTAAGAACATGCAAAGTCGTCTTTCTGTGTCTGGTTTATTTCACTTGTGTAAGGTACTTCAAATTCATTGTGTGGCCACAAGTCACCACATTTCCTTCTTTTCGAATGCTGAACAGTATTCAGGTATATAACTCCATTATGCCACATTGTCTTTACCCATTCATCTGTGATGGACAGTTAGTCTGATTTTCTATCTTGGCTACTGTGAACAGTGGTTCAGTGAACACAGTTTTCCAGATATCCCTTGACCATACTGATTTCAAATCTTCTGGGTAGGACTGCTGCATCATATAGTAATTCTATTTTTAGTTTTTCTAGCAGATTGTTCTTAAAATAAGCAAACAAACAGCAATATTAACAATTTGTCCTGCTTTTCCTTAAATTTCACAGTAACCAAAGAGTTGGTAGGAAAAGATCTTTTCTTCTTAGTGTGTGTATGGTACTGGGATTGAATCGTGGCCTTTGCACTGTGCTACATTGCCAATTCCTTTTGTTATTTTTTGTTTTGAAGAAGGGTCTTTCTGTGTAGGTTGCCTGGGCTGGGCTCGAACTTGCAAATCTCCTGTATCAGCCTGCCAGAGTGCTGGGATTACAGGCATGTGCCACTATGCCTAGGAAGAAAAGATCTTAATATAAGAATGTTAGCTGTAAATATAAAAGAAATAACAGAACTAAAATGTAACTATTTCTCAACATCTAATGAAACAATGAACTTCTAACAACAAAGCTGATGATCACTTTACACTGGCCAGATCAGCTAGCAATACCAGAGTCTGCTCATGACTCTACTCTCTGAATGCAGGTGGGGGCTATCAATCCAGACATCACACGCCTAAAGGTAAGCAAAAGGAATTACACAGCAGTACTGATGCAGCATTCTTTACAAAAAAAAAAAAGGAAAACAAGACTGAAAACTGAAAATGAGTATGAACAACTTTTTAGATCCTCCTACCAATTAATAGAAATATAGGAAATAAAGGAACATGTTAACACCACAGGCAAATCTAGAATATGGGAAATTTTGTAAGTTAAGTGACTCTTTCTTCAATTAGCAAAAATGAAAGAAGAAACAGAAGAAATCATTAAGGTAAAAACAGACTTAAGACACATAACATACCTGCCAAGTATAATGGGACAGACCTAGGCTCTGATTTGAACAGACCAAATATATTAAGAAATGAATGAGGTGACCAGGAAGTTGTAAAGTGACCAGATACAAGATAATAAGGAATCCTGTTAAGTATCTGTGGTATGATAATGACAGTATGGTTCTAATTTTTAAAGAATGAAGGATGTATTAACACAATCATGCAATAATGAGATTTATCATTCATTGGAGAGGAAGAAGAGTGAGATACTGATAAAACATGACCAGCCATATTAGGACCACTGTTAACATGGATGATGGGTATACACAGTAGTTCTTTATACTATGTTTCATAAACTAAGTTTAAAATTTTCTATACAGTAACAAAAATTTTAACATCCATCAGGCATGGTGGTGCACATTATAATTCCAGCACTTTGGGAGGCTGAGGTAGGAAGATCATGAGTTCAAGGTCAGTCTGAAATACATAGTGAGATTCAGTGTCAAAAAAAGAAAAAAAAATTTAAGATCCAATGAAAATGAATACAAAATGAATAAAATCTTTAAGGGACTTTCACTCTCAGAAACATAGATGTATGGGTTCCTGTTCTCAGTAAACATAACAAACAATACTAAACATTACTCATAAAAACAAGCTTCTGGAAAGAAAGAGGAAGGCTCCAATTAGAGGGCTCAGACATCAAGGGACAGTGGTGTGATCTCTCAGTTTTCATCTTGTCTCAGACTAGTTTCTGAAGAACTGGCCACCCATAAACACCAACATATACTGACAATATAGTCCCAATAACAGTCCACACCCTCCGCCAACAGAAAAGAAAAGGGACAAGCTAACAAGACAGAAAACGTTGGGACAGTAACCACTCTGCTCCATCAAAAGACCACAGAGAACGCTAGCCTTCTCTGTCCCTCAGCAAGGACACAGAGAGGAGCCCACATGTGTAACCATCCAAGGCTATACTTGGGTGCCTCGTTCCTAATGCTGAGCAGAGTCACTGTAAGGTCAAATGGGGAACCCAAACTTCCAACCTCCTCTGGCAATAATGAAGCAGCAGCCCTCCTCCTACTCAAAGGACTGGTGCCCAGGGAAGAGTGGTAAAATAAAAGGTTTTTAAGAGATCTATATTCTTATACTATCACTCATCAATAAATATCACTCATCATAAAAAGGAAAGGAACGATTTCAAACTGAATGAGAAAAGGCAATCACAGACCCAAACACAGAAAAACTACAGATTTGAGAATTATCTGAGAATGACTTTACAACAATCATAATAAACATGTTTCAATAGTCAAACGAAACATGGGTAAAACAAATGTAAAAAATTAAATCTTGGCAAGGAAACATAAGGTACAAAAGTAGCCCAGTGGAAAGTTCCCTGGTTAAAAAAAAAAACAAAAACAAGTGAACAAAAGAAAAACCCAATAATCAATGAATGGGATCAACATCAGACTGGAGAGGGTAGAAGAAATAGTAAGTGAACTTGAAACAGAACAAAAGAAATTACCTAATATAAACAACAAAGAGAAAATAAAATTAGCAGAGCCTCAAGAACCCGTGGAACAATAAAAAGAGAACCAACATTTACGTCATTAGAGAAATAGAGGACGAGGAGGAAGGATGAAAAAAACTACTTCAAGATTAAATGGCTGAACATGCTGAAAACTAAAACTAGATACATGTCTCTTACCATGTACTAAAGTAAAATCGAAGTGGATCAGAGATCTAAACATTAAAACAGAAACACTAAATCTGCTGGAAGATAGAATGGGAAGAACTCTTGAAGACATAAGTGTAGGAAAAGAATTTATGAACAAAACTCAGACTGCAAGGGAAATAACACAAAGGATCAGTGCTTGGGATCACGTTCTATTGAACAGCTTTTGCACAGTGAAAGAAATCACTATCAGAGCAGGGTGAAAACCCACAGAGTGGGGAAAAAAATTTTGCCTGCTGTACCACAGACAAAGGTCTAACATCAAGAACATAAAGAGCTCAAAAAAAAAAAATCAGACCCCCCCATATTTAAAGACCCAACCCAAAAATGGGCAGTAGAAATGAATAAACGTTTCTCAGATGAAGAAATAAAAATGGCAAATAAACATATGAAAAAGTGTTCAACATCACTGGTCATTCAAAAGATGCAAATTAAAACAACGCTAAGATTCCATCTCACTCCAGAAAGAACAGCTATTATCAAGAAATCAGCCAATAACAAATGCTGACAGGGCTGTGGGGAAAAAGGAACCCTGTTGGTGGGAAAGTAGACTGCTCCAAGCACTGTGGAAGTCAGTGTGGAGATTCCTCAAAAGACTACAACTAGAGGTTCCATTTGACCCAGCTATTCCTCTGCTTGGTATCTTCCCAGAAGAATTAAAAACATTGTACCACAGTAATGTATGTACAACCATGTTTATAGCAACACAGTTTGTAATAGCCAAGTCTTGGAAACAACCCAAATGCCCAACAACTACTGAATGGCTAAAAATGCTGTTTTTCAGTGGAGTACTACTCTGCCATAAAAAAGGATAAACTTGAGACATTTAAAGGTAAATGGATGTACCTTGAGAACATACTCTTTAAGTGAAATGAATCAGACATACGAGTACATATCGAATTGTTTCTCTAATATAAGAAACCGTAAATGTAAATAAGGACAAAAAGGTATAATAGGTATTATATAAAATAAAGATAATATTCAAAAGGGAGAACTGGAAAGGGAGGGGGGAAAGAAGGAAGGGAAAAAGAATAGAAAGGAAAAAGGACAAAAAATGGAAAAATTTAAATAAATCTGTTGTAAATAAGGGGAGGGAGGACGGAAGGGGGTGGTGGAGAAGAGTGGGAAACCAAGATATATCATGTACAGGTACAAATTAACTATGATGAATGTGATCATTATGTATACAATGTACCAAGACATGTTCTTGGTAAATAAAATTTTAAAAAGCAGGATGAAATGGCTGAGGGTTTTTCAAATTGCAGAAGCTGAGTGAGCTCCAAAAAGCCTAAAGAAATACACGCCAAGACTTCAAAACCAGAGAAAACAAATATTGGAACCAGAGAAAGAAATAACACTTCACCTAGAGGAGCAAAATAAGAATAGCTGGGGATCTCTCATGAGAAAATAAGAGATCAGGGAATCATTGTTCTTCAAATTCTGAAAGAAAAGAGCTGTGAAATGAGAATTCTGAATCGAGTAAACACAGTCTTCAGGAATGAAAAGAAAATGCCAAATACATCCTCAGTGCAATAAAACTAAGAGAAATGTGTTTCTAGAATACATAGCTTACAGGAAATTCTTTTTTGTTGTATTAAAATTTATCCAAAATTACACAGACTTATGGACCATAATACATTGTGCCTTTTGCATGTAACAACGAGCAATGTAAACAACCACACAGATGCAGTATTAAGTCGCAACTACATAAAGTTGACTGTAGCACCTAGTGTATGTGTTACTGTTCTAAGTTTGGGTTATTAGGTTCTTGTTTTTAGGATATTTTTATTTCTCTGAATTCTCATTCCCCTCCCTCATTGCCCTCTTCTTGTTCCCTTGGACCCTTTGCCTTTTGGGTCAGATCTGTTCCCTTGTCTTTTTGTATCCATTATTTACCATTTTCTTTGTTTGTATTTTGCCTCACTCAAATTAGGGATACCATACAGTATTCAGGCTTGTGAGTCTAGTTTGTTTCACTCAACATTATGTTTTTCAGGTCCATCCATTTTCCTATAAATGACTCTAATCTGTCCTTCTTTATAGTTGAGTAGTATTCCATTATATATAGATACCACATTTTCTTTATCCAGTTATCTGTTGATGGGTATACAGGCTGATTTCAGAATTTAGCTATTATGAATTGTGCTGCTATAAACATGGGTATGCAAGTAGGGCTGTAGTATGATGTCTTTAGCTCTTTGGGGAAGATACTTAGTAGGGAAATGGCTGCGTCGTACAGGATTTCCACTTTCAGGCTTTTGAGAAATCTCCATACTGATTTTCATAATGGTTGTATTATAGTTTGCATTCCCATCAATAATGTAGGAGAGTTCCTTTTTCACCACAGCCACACCAACATTTGTTATTGTTTGATTCCCTAATGATTGCCATTCTTTCTGGGGTAAGATGGAATCTTAAGTGTTGTTTTAATTTGCATTTCTCTAAAGGCCAAAGATGTTTAACATTTTTTCATATATTTGTTGGCCATTTGTATTTCTTCCACTGTGAAGTGTCTGTTCATTTCTCTAGCCCATTTCTTGAATGGGCCATTAATTTTAGGTGGTTTAATATTTTTGAGTTCTTTGTATATTCTAGGTATTAGTCTTCTGTCTGAGGAGTAGCTGACAAAGATTTTTTCCCATTTGGTAGGTTTTCTCTTCACTCTAATTGACTCTTTCCCTGTATAGAAGCTCTTTAGTCTAATGGAGTCCAATTTGTTGATTCTTGTTGCTATTTCCTGTGCAACTGAGATTCTATTCAGAAAGTCCTTTCCTACACCTATGTCTTCAAGTGTTTTACCTATTTTGTCTTCCAGAAGGTTTAATGTTGTGTGTTTGTCTTCCAGAAGGTTTAATGTTTAGATCTTTGATCCATTTTAATTTAGTATATGATGAGAGATATGGGTCCAGTTTCATTCTTCTACAAACGGATAACCAGTTTTCCCAACACCATTTGTTGAATAAGCTATCTTAGGAAACTCTGGTGGAAAGGAAATAAAAAAAGATCTTGGAACATCAGGAAAGAAAAATGACCAACACAAAAGGGAAACAGGTAACTACAACCCATTCTCCTTCTTGGGGTTTCTAAAAGATTTTTGACTGCAGATGCAGAAATTATGACACTGATACAGTTGCTGATGAGTGTAGAGGAAATATTTAAGACAAGTATATTATAAATGAGGGAGAAAAAAGGCATACAAAGAGAAATTGTTTCTGCATTTCAATCAGAACACCTCACTAGAACACCTCAGTGAATTGTGATGGTAGAACACCTTAGTGAACTGTGATAAAATACTGTACATATATATGGACATATAAAAATACCCAGAGTAAAAAAAAAATAGATAAAATGTAATTCTAAAAAACTTTCAAAAACTCACGAGAAGTCAGAAACAATAAAAAGAGGGCAAAAAAGGGCAGACTTGAAGCATAACCTATTAAATGTTACATTGAACACAAATGATTTGAGCAGAGAATTAGAATCAGAGATTGGATAATTTGCATTAAAGAAAAAATATCCAACACTATGCAAGAAATTCAATTCAGATAAAAGAAAGTGTGTGTACTGAAGTAGTAGAATGGGAAAAAATAGACGGTCTTAATTTTAATCCAAAAGCAGTGTAACTACACTATCATCAGATAGAGTAGACTACAGAACAAAGATAGGCATGGACAACCAGGAAAACTACATGATGATGTCATGGCACTTTCTCAAGAAGAGGTGGCCGTCTAAAGGCACACACATACCAAAGAACATATGTGCAAGTCACGTAAGCAAAAACTGAACTGAATAGAGCAATAGGCAGATCCACACTTGACTTATAGGCTCTGATACCCTTTGTTCAACAAAGGACAGGACTAGAAAAAAAAGCCAGCAAGACATAAGAGATTCCAATACCCCTAACCACCAGCAGACCCAAAGCATTTGGATCATTTTTAGAATTGTCCACTCAACAATAACAGAAAACATGTTCAAGAATCAGACAATGCCAAAAAAAAGAAATCTACAGAGCCAAAAGTCACTGAAGAATTCCATCAAACAATTAAAGAAGAATTAACATCAAATCTATATAATCTCTTTCAAGAAATAAGAGGGTACTTCTCAACTCATAGTATAAAGAGTATTAATTACACATCAAAACAAGAGGAAAAGAATACAAAAACAAAGAAAGCTACAGACCAAAATCCATAGTGAATATAGATAAAAGCTCAGGAAAATACTAACATATAACACAGCAATATGCAAAAAGAATTATAAATAATGACCATGTGTGATTTGTTCAAGGGCTATAGGACTGGTTCAGTACTCAAAACTTAATTAACATAATTAACATACATTCACAGACTGAAAAAGAAAAATCACATCTCTAGATAAATGTAGGAAAATATTCAGTAAAATTCAAAAGTTATTTACTGGGCTAGGGTGTAGCTCAGTGGCAAAGACCCTGCTCAGCATGAGGCTCAGGGTTCAAATCTTCAGCACACACCCAAAAAAAACTTTGCTGTCCATTTTTCAAAAAATTCTCAGAAAGCAGGGAACACTGAACTTGACAAAGAAGGAAAAAAAAAATCTACCAAAAGAAACCTACTGTTGATGTTCTACTTAATAGTGAATGAACGAATGCGTCATCTTAAGATTGAAAATGAGACAAGGATGTCTACTTTGATCACTGCTCATACTGTAAGCTCCCACCTGCACGAGCAAACAAGATCAGAAAGGAAATCAAAATTGTCCCTATTTTTAGATTATTTGACTGTGTACATACAAAACCCCAAGGAATGAATAAAATTACAACTGCTCAGGAAATACTGAGTGTAAATTTAGTAATAATGTACACAGAATTTACATGCAAAAATCTATAGTGTCAGTCAAAGTTACTGAGAGAGAACTAAACAAGTGGGAAGATACAGCACATGCACAGAGTGAAGATTCAACACTTGAAATGGCTATTCTGCCTGGAGTGACGCACAGGCCCAATGCAGTGCCTACATAAACCCAGCAAGAATTTTAAAAAGATACAGACAAAATCATTCTAAAATGTATATAGAAAGGCAAAGGAACTACAAGAGCAAAAATTGAATTTTGATTGTACAGCATTAAATAATTTAATTTAATTTAGAAACAGTAAGTAGAAGCTTCTTACACAAGTTTACCAGTATGGCAGTGTGATAAGCACACTGTGTGATTCTAACTTTAAAGGAAGGCACAGAAATCCTAGGAGGACCTTGTAACATGAATGTAGGAGGAATAAACGGGTCAGTAGCCTTACGAAGTTCTTAACTGCTGATGCAGACAGCCATTTAGCAAAGGGCCTGAAACATCTATGCTCATTTCTAAATTGTTCAGTATTTACAAAACACCTTCCCACAGAAATAATTACTATACTACAGTATCTACAGTTTTAGATACTATAAACTCTATTAAAGACCATTTAACCCATAAGGCAGCTAAAATAATGTTATTTAATGGTTAAACTAATTTAAAAGTTAAAATAATACTATTAAATATTTATAATTAGAAAAATAAAACTGGGGGAGGATGCTAATGATACCATGTTAAGAAAAGCAGACTTCCTTCTATCTTTCCTGCTCTCCCTGTCTCTCTCTCTTTCTTGAGACATGGTCTTGCTATGTAGTTCGGTTTGGCCTTGAACTCAGTATGTAGCCCAAGCTGGTATTGAACTCGCAGCGATCCTCCTGCCTCAGTCCCGAGTGCTGAGATTACAGGCATGTGCCGCCAAGCCCAGCTTCCATTTTTAAAAGTAAGTAAAAATGAAGACTTGATGAAGATTTTACCTGAAATATTTAGAATCTAAAGTAAAAACTTTAGATACAGTGTCACACAGCTTAGTTACCCTCTTCCTTGGCACTGGTATCTACACAGCACTGCTCCTCCATATTTAACCATCTTTATTGACTACCTAACTATGTTAAACTATATTTGGGTCCCATGGATTCTATTGACCTTAAGGAGGTTATAGTCTAATAAGTAAAGATCGATAACCAACTAAATCAAAATAAAAAGAGAAACAGAGGTTCTGGAGGAAGTCTTAATCATACAGTTCAGTCTCAAAAATACAGTGATAGTCACTGCTTATTACCTGAAGCACACTAGAGTCCTGCTCCAGAAGTGGGTAGTAAAACCTCTCCATGAAAGGCTCTAGGAGAGGGATTTATAGTAAGTGAATGCCTGTGATGTCCAGCCAGAGAAAGAAAGCCCACAATAGCATATAGCAGGTCTTCCCAACCCCCACCCCACCCCTGGACACCCCAGAAAGGCAGGAGCCACCTCTGCAAGTACAGGCCTCTTTGGCCAAAAACTCAAGCATGCAAGGCAGAGGAAAAGGAGCCCAATGGCAGACCAGGAGGAAGGTAAGGACTGGGGTAACTGGCAAGGGAAAATGAGGGAGAAGGCAGTACTGAGTACAAACACACTTCCTCCAGGCCTGGCTCATTTAGGGAAAAAAACCTCCCAAAGATTGTTAGGGCAAGAAACCAATATAATACTCCAAATTAAAGAGGCAATTATGAAATCTGCTCTACTGATCACGAACTGCACTGCTGCCAGCTGCTCAAAAAATGTATGAAGATATATATGCATAATAGAGAGTAACTTCCTTCTCTTCAAAAACAAGGAAGGTTACTAGTATCAACTGAGTACATACATATTTACTGAATGCCAGTTACAGCTACCTCAGGACACTAGACATCTTCTAAGCCTATTCCAGGCTGAGAGGTAAAAAACCCAAGGTCTCATTAGAAAGTGTCGAATCTGAGCGTCCTAATTAGGTCTGTCGGACTCCAAATCTCTGAGCTTGATAACAGCATATACCTTAACTCCCCTGCCTCAGCACTTAACTATTAGAGTTGATCCATGAATACTGAGCTGCAATATATAAAGATAAAAAAAATTACTTGGGGGTTTATTGTTTTAGTCATTTATTTTTATAGTGACCTTTCTGAAATATTTCTGACAGGCTATCTCTTGCAGGTGCAGCTGTGTACCTATTTTTTTTCCTGGCTCCACATTAGCCACTTATTGGTCAAAGGCAGCGTTTAAACTTGCCTAGCCAGTCAGAGTTCCACCCTTTTTCACTCTGTGGGGTTTGATGATTCCTTACAATTCAGAGTTCTGAATCCTGCCCATACTCATTCAAGAAAGAGGCTTTCTGGGCACTCTCTGTGCACTCCTGAGACCACAGCCTTGGGCGCTCAGTGTTCCGCACTGATAGATGCTTATGCTTAAACTCAGCTTAGTAGGATGTGCACTGGGTCATAGCAGCATGCATCATTTAGCCATAACAGAGATTGTGCTTAAGCCCCTTTAGCCAGTAAGGCTTTGGCACTACTTAAGGCTTGCTTTTCTCTGGGCATCCTTTGGAGTTAGTCCCCATTCCCCTCTAAACTGATCCAGAGTGGGAAGAGCCTAGCACACGCACACAGCTTCCTAGTGAAGATGAGTCTGATTCCAGGACTGAACAAGACATTATGGAAAACTCCCTGTGAACTGCTGGCTACTGTACTCCCCTGTCTTTCTAACCACACCCTTAGGCATGTCAGGCTCTGTTCCAAAGTCTGCAGGTAACACTGCAGAGATGTTGTCCTTTGGGTTGGTGTCTTCTTTGGGCAGAAGCCCCAGGTCTCTGCACTGGAGCTGGGGCAAGACACCTGCTCTTCAAGTGGGCCTACAGGTGGCTTGTGGCAGTAGTCTCTCTAGGAGTTTCCTCTGCACTACACGCTAGACACAGCTGGGACTTACTGGGTAGGACACCCGGAGGCTGAAGCAGAACTCTTGCCTATAAGCAGGAGCTAGCAGCATAAGGGTGGGCCAGTACCCTATCCCAAGTGTGCCAAAACAAAGCTTCTGCAACCCAGGTCTGGGACCACCCCTCCCAGAGTTAGTCCTTCATCTTCACTTGGGAATGACAGGAAAATGAAGCTCTGTCACTGACTTCTTGGCTGTACTGGCCTGAGGTAGAACTTCTTTCTCATAGACCACAGAGCAAAGGCAACATGGTTCAATCGCCATGACTCAAACTTCTTCCTGGGAATAAAGGTCTCTGAAAAATACTGAAACAATACCAAAGCATACATAACTGAACACTTAAGATTAATTTAAGACATTCGCTTCAATGAAAATTAAATTGTCCTGTATCAGACAATTTCTGGAGACACTGCTAGTTTTCGCAAGAGGGAGGGACGCAGAAAATGCTAATTGGCATCTAGTGACCTGAGAACAAGGACAGTTTCAACACCCTAACATGCATTAATACAGACCCTACATCAAATATGGAGCCCCAAACCCTGTGGTGAAGGTGAGGACCACTGGGCCAGGGGCTTACACCCAAAAGCTGGCAAAATATAGACAGAAGAGCTGAACAGTTGCTAATTTATGCTTCTTGTTATTTTACATTTTTAAGCCTCAGTTTTTTCATCTGAAAAATGGGAAATATAAAGCTTACATTGGAGTTGTGCTGAAGTTAGAGGAAGGCCTACTAAAGTCTGCCATAAATACACGCACTAGGAACCCGCTGATTAGTACCTAATTATTTCTCAATTTTTAGAGATAGTTAAGGTAGATAAGAAGGTATTTTCACACAGCTGAGTCAGTACACCCTTTTTAAACAATCTAAAACTAATCCATATCCATAATAACTTCATTTCTCTTTGAACTCCTCGGAAGAAATAATTTCTGCACACTAGCGAGCAGTCTTTCACTCTCTTAATCAGCATAAATATCAAGTATTTTTCTCTCCCAGCTGATACATTTTCAACTACAGTACTCACAGTTGTCAGAAATTCAATGCTTAAAATTTTCCCTACCTAAGTAATTATCAATTTTATTTTAAATCATTTTAACTACCTTAACATGGGCATTTTCAGTGTGAAAATTAATCTTAGAGACTTTGAGAGGTGAATACACTTGTCTACGGCACAATAAGATTAGGAGCTATAAAAAGATCATACAACTATCTGCTTTAGCAATTAATGATATATTCAAGAGACCATAATCTGATTATATACATTTTGAAAAATATACCTAACTATATAAACTGTTATATATTATTTATCAAATGAATTATGAAAAAGATATTCTATATAAGCTGACTGGTTTCTACTAAAAAGCAGTATGTGAATAATTGGCCGTTCATATTATTTTAATACTTGGGGTTGGAGATTTAGATAAGTGGGAGAGAGGTTATGTAGCAGGTGGAAGGCCCTGAGTTCGATCCACAGCACCCAAATAAATAAATGAATAAAAGTTAAATACTCTTCCAAGACTAAAATTTTTCTCTTATATATGTGTGTATTCCAATAAAAAATATAAAAGCTTCTTAGCTGAGCTAGATTCTAGTTTATGTCTCTAGATCCTCTGCTCTAGATTTGGTTTCCAAAATTTAAATAAGAACAGGTGAAACTCTCTACAATGCCTTTGATTTCTGTCATTCTGCGTTTCTAAAAATTAGACCAATATCTAGAGCTCAGTAAATTATCAAATGGAAATGAGGTAATTGCCTTTCTTTAAAGATAAAAGATACACTTCATGTTAAATGAATATATGCTGTTTAAAACTTAAACAGACAAAATGACATTATTTTGCCCAGAGTACAGTTAACATTACTAAACCTCACAGTAACTGGTGTGATTTAGAAGAGAGGGGCTGGAAAACTACAGCAAAATCTGAAGTACAGACAAAACTCAGCTTGTTCTACAAGGATCAGATCTAGAAATTTTTTTTTAACAGAAAGCATTAGCTAAATTGGATGCCAGTTAAAGCTCAGCAAAAATAAATTATTAAATGAATCTTCTTATATCCTATTACAGAATTCTTATGAAAACTTTATTTTGTATAATTGACAGAGTTGAGCGAAAAGGGTAAGTTTAATGACCATCAAATTAAGATCAACTAGTGTATGTGTCACATCAGAGAGCCACATCACGTGGTGAGGAAGTAACTGACAGGAGCCTACGAGACAGATGACTCAGTCAAAGCCTAATAAGTCACTCTGCAGCATCAACAAGTACCTGCAACAGCTCATAGATCCAACAGCTACGAAAGATGTACACTATGGTATATGCCCAACAAAAGAAAAACAGACATCGACTTTGCATTTGTAATACCAGCTCACTGGCCATTAAACTTTAATTTTTAAATCATTTATATGACTTAATGACTCTGCCTGAAAAATGTAGGTTGGTAGCAAGATGAATAGCACCAGAGATAACATGGATGAGGGACATGCCATTTAACTACCTTCATCTCACTATCAGGTGACAGCAGATATACTGCAATATGTTATGTCCCAAACACTTAAACTATAATGTCATCACTTAGGATACAAATGAAAAATATATTGGCATTTATAAGAGACTGATGATAATTAGTTCTGAGACATTAGTTTCTCTTAATACTACTCAAAGAACTGTGTGCACTTGGGGAATATCTGATCTGAATTAAGAAACTGATGAAGCAACTGATTAATTAGAATTTAAGCTATCAGTCACTAGATACATCAACAGCTTCATTTACATTCTGAACAATCCACTCAGGACTTGACAGAATACTCTATTAATACACAGTCAACATATCACAATGGACCAAGTCACTGAGCTTACTGATAAGTACCCAGCCGGTGCTTTCCAAAGCTGAACATGCTGCCACACTTAGGACTTCAGTACCAAGAGTTGAAGGCTTTTATTATAATAAACAATATATTACAAGTTTATTTTAAACTAAAATTGAAAAGCAATAAAATAATTTTGAGTGTCACCAGATAACACATCAAATTCTGAACATCTCTGGTTTTCTAAATACTAAGCCATAAGAAAACTTTAAATTACTTAACATCACCCCAAATTAAATCCTTGATTGAAAGTAATATTATGGGACCAATGCTACACGGTTTGGAAGACATCTGATCCATTTAATAAACAGAAGAAAAAATAGCATGAAAAGGCAAGTGATTTCTTAGTATCTGGAGATGAGCAACTAGTAATTTTTATTTTAACGACTTAAATTTGACAGGAAAAATTAATAAATCTGAAGAACAGAACCCCAGGTTAAAACAAACTACAATAAGGTCCTAAATTCTGATCCATCTTTTTGGAATATGTAAACCAAAAATGTAGCATACATGTATACTGTGTAAGTTTTACTGAGGAGAAAAGTGTAATTCTTAAAGAGGCTCAGACAGATTCATGACCCAATATTCATGATATTGAGTATCAATACATCACAAAGAATAATTCCCCATACGACATGAAATGCAAGGCAAAGTACAGAAACAGAGCATTTTTAGAACACCATCAATCTGGATACATAATCTATCTGAGGCTAACACAATAGAGTGTCTCATTTGCTTAATACTTTCGTATTCCATTCATTTTATTGTCTCTACAGAAAAAAAAAAAAAAAGAGGAGGCTGGAGAATTTCCTAAAGTCCTAGGAGTCACAGCATCTTAAGCAAGCCATTTTTGTCCTCCTATCCTCAAATTCCTCCTGTGAAAAATGCACATTTCAAACCATCTTGCAGTTTTAAAGTGGTTGATACTGTTCATAATTCACCTCCTTACACAAGTTACAAATTTTTTTCTTTTAAGCTAATTATCAAAACAATTTCAATATTTACAGTAATATTACTAATCTTACATATATTTCTACCATAATCATTAAGAGAATAATTAATATAGAAGTACCTCTCAAACACAAACATTTTGTTGTTAATTATAGTGGATACATTTGGAAAACAGAACAATGAACTTTTAAGTAACAGGTGGTGATATCAGGGATGACAGTGTAAAAACCTCAGAAAATCCACTTCTTTGTAACTGTAATGAGAATACAAGCAAAAATTGTGAAAAGCTACTTTTTCAACCCTGGAAAATAACCAAAGACTTATAACAATTCAAGGAGCACTTAGGCAAGAAAAACAGTAAATCCTCCTAAAAGTAAGCTGTGTTAATTACAATCAGTGGGGCAACTACTAATAAAATAATTTTTAAAATATATAGTAACAAATGACAGGAGACTTAGTATAGTAGAACAATTTACATAAAAAAGGTGGCAGTACCGACAGACAAAAAATATCATAAGAAACAAAGAACAAACAGCAAAATGACAGATGTAAATCCTACCTTATCAGTAATTATAGTGATAAGGAAAGTAGATTAAAGACTCAAATCAAACAGTAGATACTGACTGAACTCTATTTCATTGAGGCCTTTGAATGTGGCAAGGATCTCCAACCAAGCCTGAAGTGTATGTAACCAGCATCAGAGGATAATTAAAGCCCGGGGAGAAGTAATCGATTTGATAAGACCAGGTAGAGCACACACTTCGATGTATCTGGAACAAAACATTGCAAAATACTGTGCAGATGGGAGTGAGGACAACTTTCCTGTTCAACAGGGATAGGATGGTAGGTACACACCAAGGTAGGGTCATGGAGAGGGTGGATTGTGGAAAGACATATTTAAATGCCTGCAGGAAGAGAATAGTGGAGATAGGGAATGCCAAAAAACCAACATGGGGTAAGTGAGACTGTGCTCAGTGAGAAAGGCTCTGAAGTAAGTGGAGAGACTAGGCTTTGACAAGAGGGAAGACATGGAAGGAGCTGCCAGTCTGAGGGTTTTAGCATTCTTAAAGAAGTTCAGGGTGAGGCCATTAGCTGACAGTGAATAGCCAGGTAGTGAAGACAGACAGAAAAACAACTCTGTAAAAGATGCTTCTGAGAGAGGCAGACAGCAACAAAGTCCAGCTGGTACATACAGAGCACCCGTCAGTATCTGTGGTGGAATTATTGTGGTCAACTCGAGCAGGAATGTCCAGCTGAACTGAGTTATCATGGTTCTGGGCATAGACGAGCGAGCTTAAGATTATTGCCAACACAACATAAAGAAGAACAGGTGCAGAAGATAGGGCCAGCTGTTTCCCAGGAGAAGTTCTGTTGCAGCTGTTCACCTGAGCTCCACTGTTCTCATCGCAGAAGGAGCTTGGGGCCTTGCTGTTGTCGGAGATGGCTGCTGTCTGCTTCAGGGGAGCTCTGATCTTCATCTCCACTGTGAGCAGACTTTTAGTGCAGACACGGACATACATGAGACATTGTGGTGGGCTCCCAGCCCTTGATTGGATCTTTCAGGTCTCCAGTGCACAGACAGACCTGCACTCTTCCTGCATCTGGCTTGTGTATGTGAATGTTGTAACCTGCAAATGTCCTGTATTAAATCTGTTCTCTTGCAAACCATAGACTCTAAAAGTAACTAATACAGTATCTGTGTATCTCCCCAGCGGAGCTCTCAAGCAGGTGCGGAGAAAAAACCTTGAGAGTCAGGCAAGCACCGTAACAAGGCAAGCAGAGTAACAAGGCAAGCAGATCAGAGGGAGGTGGCAGCAACAGTTATATAGAAGTGCCAATTTACCAAGACCCTTCCTAAGTGTATTTTAAATGGATACATTTTGTTGTATGTTCATTTCCACAAAGCTATTTTTTTAAAAAAAGATCAAAAGAATAGAAGAAAAATCAAGATGCAACTTTATGCTGTATACAATAAACACACTTTTGATTGGAAAACACAAATAGGTTCAATGTAAGACAATGGGAAAAGATGAAAACAGTAACCACAAATGAGTTGGAATGACCAGAGACACTTTATAATGATTGAAGAATCAATCCAAGAGGACTTAGTTATATATGATCCAAACAAGAGAACCTCACTACGTGAAGCAGAAACTACTAGACATGAAGAAGAAACAGATAATGCAGGAAAAATGGTTGCAAACTGCACAGCTACACTTTTAACAACAGACAAAATAACTACACGAAAGATAACAAGGAAAAAGAAAATGTGACCAAAGCTGCAGATTGACCAGAACTCACGTCACCTGCAGAACATCCCACACCATATAAGCAGGATACAGATGCTGTTCAACAGCACAAGGTACACTTTCAAGGATATACTCCATGTTAGAACATAACAGAGATCTGGGTGACTCAGACTGAGATAACAGAAAGTGTGGTATCCAACAACAACGGAATGAAACCAGAAAGCAGTGACAAAAAGAATTTTTGAAATTCATAATTATGGGGAAATTAAACAAAAAGTTATGACTTAAAAATGTGTTTAAATTTTTTTAAATGTATTTCAGTAAAAGACAATGCCATTAAACCCCTCAAAACACCCCTACCCCTTGCTTCCAACACACTTATCGCATTATTCTTGCCACTTTCTGAAGCAGTTCTTGGAAGTCTTCTTTTGTCAGTGTCTTTAGTTGCACCGTTATGTCTGCTGCCTCAATAACCTGAATTGATTCAAAATGTACACTTTTCATGGTCATTTTGACTTTGAGGGAGAGTCAGATGTCGAACACTGTCAGATCCAGTGAATAAGGTAGATGAGAACACAGTATAATGTTTTAATGAGCCTGCCTTTGTATTGGGCTCTGATCACACTGCACATTCATCACCAAACAAGAGGCCAATGAAAGAATCACAGTGGAAATTAGGAAATAATTGAGAAGTTGAAAATGAAAACACAACATACCAAACCTTATGGGTTGCAGCAAAAACTGCACTTACATAGAAATTTATATTTATAAGTACCTGTATTTTTAAAAGACCTCAAATCAATAACCTCACATTAAATCTTAAGAAACTACGAAAACAAGAACAGAATCCAAAACAAATGGAAGAAAGAATAAAAACAGAAATTAATAAACTAAATAAAGAACAGAAAAACAATTGAGACTATCGTTAAAACCAAAAGTGAGTTCTTTGAGAACATCAATAAAATTGACAAACCTTTAGCTAGAGTGATCTAGAAAAGAAGAATCAAATTATTAAAATCAAGAACAAAGGAAGATACACCACTACATCATTACAGAAATAAAAAGGATGTAAGGGAATACCAAAAACAATAGTATACTAAAAAACAAGACAACCTAGATAAAATGGACGAATTCCTAAACACGCACACACACACATCCCAAAAGCTGACGCAAGAAACAGACAATATGAATAGTCCTCTAACAAATAAAGAAAATGAATAATTTTTAAACTTTTTTAAAAGTTCACACCCAAATGTCTTCATGAGTAATTCTACCAAAAATTTAAGTAAGAATGAATAATTCTTCAAAAACTCTTCCAAAAACAGAAGAGGAAGGGACACTTCCTAACTCACCGTAAGGTAAGAAGTACCCTGGTTTCACAAAAAAGATATAATAGGGAGGAAAAAAATTTTAAAACGCCCCTGGCCCAATATATTCTCTATGAATAGAGAGGCAAAAATCCTTAACAAAACACTAGCAATCACATCCAGTAACATATAAAGGGCTATACATAATGATTCAGATACATTTGTGGAAGTACACATTGGAGCCTACAAAAGCTGAATCCTGGGTGTATGTACCCTATCATGTGCCATCCTTCAGGTGTCTCACAGAAAGAACATGTGCCACTTGTAGGTAAGAAGACTGGCAAAACTGGCCTGACTGAACTCCCACAGTGGTCCAGTCTGCACTATGCAACGATGCACTACACTGAATACACCAAATGATGAATGAGGCCTACTGCTAGACTGCTAGAAACCCAGAATGTCTCCTCTGCACTCTTGCTAAGAAGACCAGAAGCACTTGGGAAAAGAGCACATTATTCTAATATTGCCAAATGACTGGTTCAAAACATAAGTGCAAAATTCTAAAACGAAATAACAATTTTAAAAGAGAATTAGTAAGGATCCTTCTCATATGGAGAGCAAGTGGGGTGAGATACTGGTTAAGTGAACACCAGCTACTATAAAGAGGAAATCTGCAACCTCAATGTTTGAAAGTATGAGTTTATTTAAATTTTACATGTAATCCATATGGTCATGGGAGGGAGAGGGACTCTGTCATTCAGGAAACCAGGATAACAAAAGCTCTGACCTTCTAATAAGAAATTCCAAGGCTACCTAGTTGGCAGCAAGAGTAGGTAAGCACAGCAGAGGTGAATTCCAGTTTACATGACTTTTAGCCAGAGGTCCTTGGGCCAGAGGTCAGTCATATGGTGCCATCTAACTGGACAGGAAAAGGGAAGGAGCCTAGCTGGGTATCCAAGAGAGCAAAAGAAATGAGTTAGAAATGTAGCTGTCCAGTTTCTGCCACAGTTGGGAATACAAAAATTCACATTAAATAACACATGATAAATTCACTAATTAAGTATATAAGTCAATTGATTAGGAGGGATAATTACTCTACTGATGGTAGCCTCAGGTGACAAAGCAAACAACCACAACTAAAGCTGGCAAAAAGAGAAAACATTTTCTCTTTCTCATAACATAAAATGTTCCTTTTCAAAGCATGCTGTTTAAGCAGATGAAACCACAGAAGATACACAACTTCATGGAGACTGAATAATTCATTCTTCAATGATCAATGGGTCAGTGAAGAACCAGCAATTTAAAAATTCACATAATTAAATTGTAATGAAAATACAATGTATGAAAATCTGTGGGATACAATGAATTCTAAAAGCAAAGTTTAGCAGTGATTGAGTACATTAAGAAGACAGAGTGATCCCAAATAACCTAATGATGCATTTCAAGCTCCAAGAAAAACAAGAAGTAACTAATTCCCAAACTACTAAAAGGAAACAAACAATATCATAGTAGCTATCAATGAAACTGAAACTGAAAAACATCATACAAAAAATTAATGAATCAAAGAATGGTTAGCTGAAAAGATAAATAAGATTGATAGGCACTGGCTCCACCCCCTCCCGGGGAAGACAGCTCTGGACTCCATCTTTGGAGGGAGGCTTGAGCTTGCAGCTCAGGCCACTTCCTGGTGCGGATCTGCGCTGGCTCCGCCCACTCCCGGGGAAGACAGCTCCGGACTCCATCATGAGCAGGAGGCTTAAGCTTGCAGGTCAGGCCGCTTCTGGTAGGGATTTGCACTGGCTTGGCCCGCGCACCGGCAGGCTGAACGTCAAATAGGGTGGGAAACACCTTGCACTGAAAGCATTGTTACCTCTCTCCCTCAGTGTCTTTTTTTTTTTTCCCTTTTCCCATTTCTCTTCTGATATAAGCCATCACTATCTGGTAAAGCCAACAATACTCACACCACTAAGGAAAATTTTAGAGACATAAACTATAAGGAGACATGAGTGGGCTACCAAAGATCCCCCAGATTACTGCAGTCTGACAACTGCCCCCAGACTTCATGCTTGGAGGCCAGGATCAACATAGTACCCAGCACTGACCACTGCAGGCATGGTAGGGCTAATGAGCACAGAATCAGGTTTCAGCCTGTGCCCCCCACAGAGTGGTGGCCATCAGAGAAATCCCACTGTATGTGTATGTATACATAATATATGTATATATTGGTTTTGTTTCTCCTTATTTTTTCTTTCTCTTATTCATCCTGATACCTGTCCAATACATTCTCTTCTCTACATATTCTTTCTTGTTTTTATTGTTTTGATTTTTACTTTTATTGACTCCTGCTTGGCTCATATCTTTCCTTCCTTAAGCAAATGCTGTTTTTCCTTTTCTTCTTGTTTTCTCTCTCCTTTTCCTTTTTCATATGAGTAAATATTGTATAGAATTTACATGGTTTGACCCACTACTATCACCTTTCACTGTTTGTAAACTATCTACTCAAGTTTCCCAAA
>PVJO010023099.1:0-26714 GCA_004026905.1 Hystrix cristata | reverse complement strand
TATAGAAAACACATAGGAAATTCCTCTTAATTTTTCTTTAAGCCTAAAATTGCTCTAAAAAATCTTACCGATTTTTAAAAGTCTTAGATAATGCTTTGGATATTATTAGAAAATAATTATCTTGGACTGACTATCCCAAATATTTACAACTCCTGTAGCATGTCATTTGCTATTACAAGTTTATATGGGAAAGATAGATCTAAAAGAACACAAAGTCAAAAAGTAAAAGTATGATCCCCAGATGTCAAAATGAGTGTTTTGGAAGCTGTAGTTAACCACAGACATATTTTGATTCAGAAAAAAACCTTGAATTCTAAATAAATTCTGCATAGTACTCGGATTATAAGGCGTGCTCAATATGTGTTTGCTGAGGGCTGCACAAATGAATGTTTCCTTGTTAATTGTTGAAAAATACATTTTTATCTGGTTAATTTTACAATATATCTACCATATGTCCCATCATTTCCTTACTGACAGGCTATAATTCGCTGATCATCTATGCCAATTTTGAAGAATGTCCAAAAACAAAATGAAAACCTAAATAATGTTCAATATATGCTGGAAGAAAGTCAAGGTCATTTTTAGTGTGCTAATCATGAGCACTAGATACTATTTAGAGTGTAAGCTTATTGGCTCTTCAAAACTATAATTTGGGCTAGAGCTATTAATTTTTAATTATGTAAGTGAACATGGATTATAATAAAATGATGAACGCGCTTCATCAGTGTATATTTTTACCAAAAAATTTTGCAAAAATTGTTAGGAAATGTAAATTTTGACCACAGCATGAAATGCTAGCATAGACTATTAAGTAAAGATGGGGATATGTAGCACCCTACCAAAAAATAATTTTAAAAACGAAACTTTAAAACAGCATACATTTCTAAAATGGAATATGTACTTTTAACCAACTTTTGATAATTATATTTAAAGAATACCTTCTCATGCTTTTGTAGCCTACTCTTTGTGGAAGGCTTTGTTCCAGCAACACAGGAGAAGGAAGTAATAAATGGTTGTAAAGTCTCTTGCAAACAGAAAACGTTATGTAAATTCTATACGGAAATAACTGTTAAGGAACGTATTTTCCTTCAAGAGTGTAATATACCCAAGCTACTGATTATATTTATACAATAATGTGGAAAAAAGAGAAGGACTCTGTGGCCAAACAAACCTGGGTTGAATGTTCCTTCGTTTTCCAGTTGTGTTCATCTGCCTAAGTTGTTTAAATTTTCTTGAAAAATACACAATTAATACATAATTACACTTACCTAAGAGAGTCACTATGAGAATTGGGTACTCTGTGTAAGGCCTAGGACTTATGAAGAAGACACAGAAGAGAAAAGTAAACCCAGAGAAGAATTTACTCTTCTCTGAGAAAATATTATTTTTCAGTCAGAGTAGTTGAAAAATGGTTAAAGATACTACTATAATTTCCCAGTCAGATCACTGGTTGGTATGGGCATTAGCCAATAGCACACAAGCTATCTTTAATTCCTGGTATGTGTATATGGCTTTTGTACAGACATGCTTAGTCCTTCAGTGTTCTAAATGATAAGTGACTACATTAGAGAAATAATGCTTGTGGTGCAATAATGAGCAGATCTTTCTTCATTCTGGGATTTCTTCCCTCTGTACACAGTGAGGAATGAGCTAGATAAGTACTACTCAGAATGCAGTAATCTTACACGTTATTTGTTGTGTATTTGTGTTTTGACTATGACTTGTCACATGAAATCAAGTGTGGAATTGTGGCATCATGTCAGCACTCAGAGTTTCAGATTTTGGAGCACTTCAGATTTTGAATCTTCGGGTTAGGGATGCTTAAACCGTACTACAAACTGAAAAGGAGACGAAGCCTTTAGAAACTTTTCTAAGAACTCGTCAGAGCAAATAGACATGTTTTGAAAAACAAAAAAGAAACCCTGGGATTGTATTTTGTATACTTTTTGTTTTAATCCCCCTTTTCCTTTCTGTAGTTATTTCTTTGCATTTTCAGAAGCAACCATCTACAATAGATTGTAAATTTAAACATATACACATGTTATACACCTTTCACTACAGGTAGTTCAAGGTACATTGAATGAGATGATCTAAAACCTAATATTCTAGATGACTATCCTCTGTCCACGTTGCTAGACGATGACTAACAGTGAAGGAAGAAGAAATGGTTATGCCTGATGGCCCCCTAAAAGATACCTTCTCCTCATCCAGGAGATAGTAATGTAGATGGTGATGACTTTCATGACTAAAAACCCCTGAGTTCTTCCCACGGAATGAACTCTTCACATGCGTCGTCATATTTGACCCTTCAATGTTATCACACCACGTCATACAACAAAAAACCTAAAGTTGAGAAAGAGACTGAAAAAGTCCCTTTAAATTAGATCTGTTTGATTCCAAATTCAACACATTTTTAACTATATCATGTTTTTTCCAAACTGCTTTCCCAAGTGAAACTGCTTTATCAGCCAGTCTTTTCCCTTGCTGCTTAGGGAGCACCTGTGACATCAGCAAACGCAAACTTGTCATTTGTTCTTCTGCCTCAGGAATTCCCCATTTACCTGACAAGCAGAAGTTGACTAAAAGAGAATCTTGGGACCTGAAAGTACCTTAGGAATAATCTATCATGTCCATTCCAATGCTTGGGTCCTTGAAAGAATGTCCTGGATAACTGTTTACTGATTTTAAACCTGAACATGCCCACCGAAAAACACTCACTACACTCAGAGATCCTACTACAGTCTCCTTCAGGTTACTCTAACACTGATGCTTTTAACTGGATTGGTCTGAATTCTTTCTCCCTGTAACTTTCCTCCTATGGGCCCAATTCTACCTTGCATCATGCAGAACAACTATGTAGACAGAATTGTTCTACCTTATCCCAAGAAGCTGTGTATCTGGGTTTTATATAGGAAGCTATGGGCTTGTTAGCTCTTGGGTTGAATGCTGGCTAACATTCCCTTAGGATCTGTGGCAAGCTACTTATACTCAGTTATGTTTCTGTAAAATGAGGACAATGATCTCTATATCACCAAATCTTCATGAAAATTAAATGAGATCGCGTTGAGTGAAAGAACAAGGTAAATACTCAAAACCAATTTGTTGAACTTATTCCTTCTATAACGTATGTATGGATCGTTTCACTCTCCTGTGCACTGTCCTCTGACATTGACACTGATCTGGTCTGACTTCTACCCTGGGGCCTTTCAGGGATTCAAATTTCTATTTCAAGAAAATTCCACAAATGATGATAATATATAATGCTATGTAGTTTATAAAATATTTTCATGTTCTGCTTCAAATTGATATTTACATAAATCCAACGAATTGAAAGAACAAATTTACATTTCATTGGTGAGCATTTAGAGATCTTAATATGCAAGATCACATAGTTTTGCTAAGTAGAAAAGCCCCCAAAGCTCTTTTCTATAAAAATATACTAATTAATTAATTCTAAAATTGAGTAACTGCTGTTGCTAGATGCCAGACGAGCACCTAAAGATATGGATATAAGTAACACTGACATTGCCTACGCCTTTTCAAAGCTTTTAGATGAAAGGAGAAAAACACATATGAAAAGTGCAATGAAAGCAGATCACTGGAGGATGTGAAAGCTAAATCACACAGGTCAGCTTGCCTGGTCTGGATTTGGTAACATAGCTTATGGTGAGTTCTCAATCAGAACCACGGATGGCTGTAAATTATATCACAACTATCAAAACAATATGCCATTTTCTTTGCCCAGTCGTACCTTACTGTGAGGGCTGAACATTCATGACAATCCATCTCTCATTTAAATCAAGCAATGCTAAAACTCAGTCAACTGATTATGAAAGCATTATTTTGAAGCAGAAATTACAAGAACCATTGACCACCCTACTTTTCTGTGATAAAATAATTTGTTCACACAAAAGCGAAAGTGCTCATAGTAAAAACATCATTATTTTTCCAAGAGAGGCAGGCATAATGACAAATGACCACATTTTACCTATTGCTAGGGAACCACTTCTCTTTATGTTTCTGGAGACACGAGGAAGAAGTAATCATTTTTAATTCTGGGAAGTGCAGTCAATAATCATCCTTTAAAAATCTATACATAGGGATGCATATATATTTTCTGAATACCTTCCAAACTTAGCATATAAAAACTATAGTTTCTGAGGAATTACACCTTGTGTGTGTGTGTGTGTGTGTGTGTGTGTGTATGCTGCTAGTACATTTATGATATAATGGAGTGCTCACATGATAGAAAAATCATTGCTTTTGTTTCTTCTAACCTTTTAAAATCAATTGCCATTCCTAATACGACATTTTATAACATTTTTTTCAGTTTGGAATCCTGGGCATCTCATCAAATGTCTCTTTTCCCAGACGATGTAAATCAATAGTGGCTAACATAGCCCACGGCCTGCTCATAGTAAGCTTTACTTTCCTGTTTCTCAGGCTTCATTCTCTGGATAAATAATCTCTGGATAAATGATGGTCTCACTGTCTTTTTCCCGTGGCTGCCAGGCAAACTCACTGTCATAGTTTTGAAAAAGGTTCAACTTCTGCCTCCTGCTTCTTCTAATGTGCTTGCCGGCTCTGTGCCCTTTCAAAGATTCATCCACATGAAAGGGCAAACGGAAGGGAAAAAACCTCCATAAACCATTTAGTAAATCAGCTTCATTACCAAATGCTACATGTTTACTGATAGTCTGGAGTTTGCTCTCTGTAGGGAAGAGAAAATAACCTGGCAAACAAGTGCCTCAGACACAATCAGCTCTTTAATCTCTGCTTCTAACTGGGATGTGATGGTCTGCACCCCTCCTGCAGCATTCCCCTCCGTGAGTTAGGAGCATCCCTGCTGCACTGTTACATACCTCCACTGCTGTAGTGCTTTTTACTCTGTATTTAATTTACTTTTTGTCTGTCTCTTCTGTAAGAATATGAGTACCTCACTTGTAGGGACAATAACGTTTTTATTCACAGGCCTGTACTTATCATTTAGGATATGATCTTCAATAAATGTTGAATATTCAAATAAAAATTGAATGTTTAATTTCAGAGCCGACAATTCTTTCTGGCAGTTAGATGGTGGTACATACTCAAATGCTAAGGGCAAGAGGACATGTACAACCAACATCTATCTGCCAATCTCACTCAGCGTTTCTTTGTCTAAGGACTTTCTCCAAAGCTGAAGACTAATTCTCTTAAATGTACAGCTAGCCGCAAGTGTTGGATAATTGTCACTCCCCATAAACAAATGACTGACAGCAGCTGATGTGTAATCGGTCCTTTGCCCTTTAGGACGGATAACACTGAGCGGTGTGTTCCACTGGGGATTTTGCAGTTTCCTAGTTAGTCACAGTATGAGCTAGCTTGACAACACAGTTTTATTGGCTGCCTCTTTTTCCCTGTTACACTTGTCCATCTCTTTATGGGTATTTGTTCCACTTCCTCCAAAAAACTGTTTGTACTTAAATGATTGTCTCAGAGCCTGCTTCTGGAAGCATCCAATTCAGTCTACACCTGAAACAAGCTAGCAGGTCAGATTCTTTCTCTCTCTCTTTGTCTCTCTCTCTCTCTCTCTCTCTCTCTCTCTCTCTCGACTTTGGCACTGAGACATTGCATCTTTACCTGGTACCTCTCTTAAATGAAGATACAATTTGTTTTTAATTTCTTGGCTTTCTAGTTCATTTCTGAGAATCAGTCCTCCCTTGAGTTCCATCAGTTACATATGTATTTGTAGAACACATGTCTTTTGGTTTGATCTAAGCAAAAGACTGGGTTTTGTTACTCCGAACTAAAAATACAACTTAATATTTTATCACTCATTTTCATTTATGAAAGCATCATATGTGAAAAGAAGATGACGCTTCAGTATGTCCACCCTTCCATTTTAAGCAGGAAACTAAAATGAATTCAATTGCCAAAGGTCTCAATTAAATATTGTTATTACATTGTTCAAGTGTTGAAATAATGTCTCAATAAAAAAGAGTATACACTTACTGAGGTCTTAAACTTTCTTACAATTTTGTTTATACCCACAGTATTTTGCATAAAGTTTACATAGTGGATATTCAATAAACTTTTATTGAATGAATTAATTAAATACAATGTTTGGAATCTATGCAATTGTTGACAACTGAATTTGTTATAATTCTTCTTAATATTCTTTCCCAAGAGGATTTAAAGCAGCTTCTTAAGGTAATACAAATAAGGATAAGGGTGTGTAGGAAGAGAAAAGCAAGGAAACTATTTGTAAGATTTAATATTGTTCTTGCTTCATTAAGAATTTTGATTAAAATAAGGATATGGATTCAAGAGTCCCATTTTTCCTTTCCTTTATTTCCCAGCCAGCAGCCTGGTACTAAATAACAAAAGAATTTTTATATTTGAGCCCTTGTGTCTATTCCTTTAGTTCGTCAGCTATTCACTTAACAAATAATTACTGTATGTCTATGTGCCAGCCAGAGCCAGGTACTTGAGGTGCACAGAGATGAAGATTGCTCCTTGCAGCTGAGCATTCACAAGTGGGGAAACTGACCATATGTGAGGAGTTGTAGCTGAGCACATGAAGCGTTATGAGGGGAGCAGTTCAGAGTCCTGTAGGTTCAGGCAGAGAAAATTCTAACCAAGACCAGGATGCATGGGATGTTTCTTAAAGAAAATGTTGAACATAATATCCAAAATCTGAACAAAATGTTTTATAACACATTCTCCCTCTCACCCAAGGCCTTCATAGATTGTCACGAATATTCTGTCCCTGACCTGGTCTGATCCCGCGCCCAGTATCTGGCTAACTCCTACCAAACCTTCAGGACAAGGACTCCATCTGTGTACTTCCTGCCACATCCCCATGCCAGTGAACTTCCCTTCCACTATATAGGAGCTCAATAGGATTTTGAAAATAAAAAATCTTTAACAAGCTGCACAGCTTTGTAATTATTTTGCCTGCATGACCAGGAACTTCTCAAAGGCAGTGCTGGTGTTTATCTCCCTCACCCCAACCTGACCTGTTCCCATTCCGCTACATAACTCAATTTCTGTGTACTAACTGGGCTGCGAGTATCTCATAAGCTTTTACTGTCAACTCACATCCCCTCTCCGATGTCAAATCAGATTCTATTTATCTATTTGTTTCCTTCTCACTCTTAGTTTTGTTGTTTCCTTCACCTGTTGCCCTCATTTGGATCAGTAATCTCATGGCCACACTCTCTGCCCAGTGTCTCTGACAGATACTCTGGTTTGAATATAGTTCTGGCACTGTGCTTAGCAGCTCCTGCAGGGTACTATTTCTCACCTTCTCCATCTGGAATTACATGAACAGGAAAAGTCCTCTGCCCTCTTCATCTATACCTCTTAATTGACTCCCCCTTCTGGAGAATAAAGGGTTAGATAAGCTTTCAGATGAGTTCCAAATCTACAGTAATCAAATTCATCAAAGCGAGGTTTTTAGAATGACTTTTAATGTCATTAATTTTACTGCAGGAAGTCAATGTAGAAGTATTACCAACTCTAGAAAATCTGGTTCACATATATTTTGAGGGCTACATTTGCATAACTTATCTCCTGGGAGGATCTGCATTTTATTGCATAAAATTTACTACAGATATTATCTTGGATGCAGATAATATGTAATTTTATGTAATTTTCCTAGGTTAGAATCAGTCGAGAATCTACCTAGAGAGCTTACAGTCTACACCCTTTGCAGCCAACACTGTAAGTGCAATTTCTTTTTATAACATTATTTTATTGGCTCCCACAGGACAGATTGAGAGACAGTAAAAGAGAAAGGAATTAAACTTGCAGGAGGAATGCTTTCCAAAACATTTTCTAGCTGTTAGCTCTCTGTTGACAGTGTCTGTAGGATGGGAGAAAATAAATGCCCCAGTGTTATACCCTACCTAACTCTTACAATGACTTTCCCTCTATAATTCACCTCCGACACTATTTGCCAAAAACTTACTTAATCTTTCACGTCAGATGTTTGCATTTGTACGTGGACTTCAATGACTCTTTCTTCTTCATATAGTTCGGAAGTTATTGTGGTCGATATTTGGGCGCACCCAACTATAAGAGTTAAAATTTATATAGTACATACTCATTTTGTACCAAGTACCATTCTAGGCACTTTATAATAACTAATTTGATCCTCACAACCATCCTGTCTGATAGATACTATTTGAACTCCCACTGTAAAAATAAGGACACCGAATTTATGATACAGGGTATAAATTTTGGAGAATGAGTTCATAGATATTAATGTGATAAAGCAAGATATTCCACACAAGGCGAGCAGCATATAGAAGACACAAACGCATGAAAAACAATGGGTTATAAGTATTCATTAATTTATTCAAAATTAATTTTGAACACTGGCTATGTGTTAGTCACTGGGCTCAGTTTGGGATTCTGGGAGTGATAGCAAGGGCAGGAAAAAGTGATGCGAGCAGCTTACTGTCACTGATATACAAAGACAACATGGAAATGAAGACAGGTTCTGTCCATGGAGGACCTTGCATATGATGCTAAGCAGCTTAGACTTGATTCAGTGTTAAGAAAAACAAAAGACCTTTATGAGAGAGAGTAAGAAGATGCCTGTATTTGCCCGTCCAACATCAGGAGATGATAGCTTCCTTCCTAAACTTCCACGGTACTTTCGATGGTTCATATTATTTATCATACATTGCCTTATACTATAATTAAAATTGGAGTCATAGTAAGTTCCTGTAGAATTGTAAGTTTCTAATAGATAACGGACCTCTGAGTCTTTAGGTCCTCTGTAATGTCCCCCCAAAAACTTAACTTTGCATTTTACATTCAGTAAACGCTTGTTGAATTGAGTGGAACAATTTTTCTTCCTACAGTTCCATTGAACTCCTCCCTAAAATCACCCGTCTCTTCCTGTGTTAGCAGACTCATCACAGGGAAAACTGCTAACATAAGGGACATTCTCCTTATAGTATAGTAAGCGAGGTTCACTGCATGAAGAGATATCTGGGTAAGACTGCTTCACAAGGACGTGCTCTCTTCTCACCTAATCTTTGCCTTCTCAAAAACCCGGATCATGTCCTGATATATAAGAATTGGACAAACCACTTAAAAACAAATATGACTTTCCGAGATCTGTTGCGTAATTTTAACATCTAAAGGAAAATACCACATGTTTTTTGAGCCAGAAGATAGATATAAAACTATCTTGCAATTATCTACGTAATATATGAAAATTACTTTGGCATACTCAGCTAATTATTTAACTGTTGAAGAAATTCACTCTTTATCATTTTACTGAAATAAAATAAAAAGATAAGTAAGGTGTTCCGTTTTCCAGGTCATCCCATTTTGGCTTAAGTTTCTTAGAGCAGTCAAGAAAGTTTTTTTCTAGACAGATTCTATCATTTTCTTCTCTCCCTCCCTAGTGAAATAAGTTTATCTTTTTATATCAAGCACCATCTCTTCTTGATGACTTCTTGAGTTTTTGACACAAATTACAGCATTCATTCATAAACCTAAATGCTCTTTAAAAGAACATTAACAACTATTGCCATGACACCGCCAGCTCACTCTGACAGACATTTAATGTAGTACTCCTTTTGTAGTGGCCTTGAGTATTATTCAACTTATTATTGACACATACATCACAGGATGCAAAAACATGGAAATTAAAATGTGAATAGTCATATTTACACAGTACCAAGGACCCCATAAAACCTTAGTGTCATTTTAACCTTCACAGGTGAAAAGTGATTTTCTATGTTGTAGGAACAGATTGAATCTTTCTTTTCCTATTTTTTATGACAGGTGTTTTTCCATCTAGTTTAGATAACATAATCCTGACATCTTTTTCATAGCACTGTGTACCCTTCCTCCTACTGTGGTAGTGATTTTACATTTATTTGGAATTTTCATGAGTAAAGTGATCACGTCTTCTTTTTTTATTGCTCATCATCATATGGCAAGAACTCAGGGGTAATATTCAAAATAGTTAGCAATTGGTCTGGCACATACATTAATCGCTTAGAATGGATGCTGCTTGGGATGCCACACAGTTGTATATCTACAAAATATTAACTAAGTACCTGGCAGAGGATGGAGTAAAAAACAGGTTATCAGTAAGTAGACCAAACGAATAGATGGACGGATAGATTAGTTATTCACCAGATCAGACCTATCTTCCATACGGTTTCAAATTATTTAGTAAATTCAGCACTTACATTCCACTGAGTCAGTCTGAGCCCTTGAAAAGCACTTTTTAAATTGTGCAGTGGCAATTAGTAAGAAAGAGAAAGAAGAACAGGAAGTTAAACAAAAATAGTTCATGTCTTTGAAATGCTTTTATTCTAGAATGGGAAGTAAGATAGCTTCATAAATAATGAGAAAAGTAAAAATACACAGTAATGGTGGTTTTCTTTTGGAAAAACACATTCAAAATTAGACCTGTTGGATCCCAAGGACCATGTGCATCCAGTATGTAAATCACAGGCTTTGGAATTACGTGGACCTGAGTTTGAATCTGAGCTCCAGCATGACCTGGTTATTCAGGAACCTTGGGAAAAGCATTAAAATAACAGTTATAGTGCTTACTACACAGAGCTTGTGTGTATTTTAAGTATATTATAATGTATTTAATGGAAAGCCTGATCTATATTAGACAGAGATTAATTGTTTCCATCTATGTAAGTTCGATGTACCTGAAATTGGAATACAAGAATTAGGTTAGCCATAAATGCAAGATATTTAAGGGAAAATAAAATTATTATTTTTGAAAACTGCAAATTAGTGTAGAGGCTGGAGTCAGACTGAGAGGCACTTATTCCATGACTTTCTATGTCTACGGCCTGGAGCATGCTGTGTAACATATCTGACCTCTAATCTCCTCATCCACACACTAGAGTGACATGAAGCATACAGGAGTTTGTATGGATTCAAATGAAAGAGGATGCTTTTCATGTACCAAATACTCAAAATGTGATTTCAAACATGAGGATTTTCAAAGAGTCCTGAGTACAGATAATAAAGTCCTCACTTTCCATTTTAAAATTGAAATCTAGATTGATGAGATTCTTGCCTAACCCAGAATCTGTTTCTTACCAATAATTTATTAAACTATGTGATGGGATTGCTGATTTCATTAGGGAACTCAAGGTGAATAAAACACTTGCCAGAGCCTGCCAAATCAAAAGAGCAGTCCTGAAAAGAGATGTTTGGAGGAATGAACACTGTTTACATAATAGCTATCCTGATCTCCAGAGTAAGTAGTTACACTCCTACGTGAAAAGACTCCAAGAAATGAAGAAAACTTTTCCTCAACTGACATATGAAGGATATAAAGGGTACTTATGATCATGACTTCCTCTCCCTTTAGCCTTCCGCCAAACCCTGGTTCTCTATGACAGCAGTCTACAACATGTACTACCAGGAACAATCCAGTGCAGGGCAGGCCTGTTTCTGCATCAAGAAGAGGATAGTGAGGTGGATGAGCACGACAAGGAGGACTCATTCTGAGCTTCAAATCTCCGATGATCAGCAGTGTTGTCCTGGGAAAATTAACCCCAGACTTCAGTCCTCCTTTACTTCATCTGTGAAGTGAGAATGTAGATGTTTCCCAGCTCCTAACATCCTAATAACTTTACATACAAACATCGCTAAAATTGTACACATAGAAAAAACATACATACAGACCATCTTCGACTTACCTCAAGGTGTCACTATTGCTCATTCGAAGCTGCTGCATGCAGTGTGATCAAAATATATGGTGAATGTTTAAACTTTTAAACATGTATTTAGAGTAAAAGACACATTGCTATAAATCCCCCTCAAAACACTCCCATTGGCTCTAACACACTTATCATTCATGCCACTTTATGAAGCAGTTCTAGAAGTCCTTTTTTGTGAGTGTCTTTATAAGGTGCGATCAAAAATACAGTGAATGCTGCTGCAGAGTTCCATCTAACAGAAACCGCAAGCTCATAAAGCCATTGTACTGTGTCCTCATTCACCTTACTCATTGTGTCTGGCACTGTGCAACTTCTGGATCTTCCCCAAAGCCAAAAATGATCATGAAAGGTAAATGTTTTGAGTAGATTCAGGACATGAAGGCAGCTGGAACACCACAACTAAGGATACAACAAAGGACTTTTAGGACTACTTCATAAAATGGCAAAAATGATGGGGTGTTTGAAGCAAAGCAGAATAATTTAGGGGGATTAAGGGCAATGCAGCTTTTACTGTAATAATTGCTTTCAAATTTAAACATTCACCATATATTTCTATCAGTCCTAGTAGTCCCAGCCATCACATTATTCCATAGCATATGACTTATTGACTGTGTGCTTAATTTCTGAGATATTTTAAAAACACTGACAACCTCATCAAAAACAATTTAACTCTATATGGTCCATTAAATGTCAAAGCAATTGTAAAGTTTATGTCTTAATAAATGTGCGCAATTGGTTATCACACTGTTTGATATTATTTGTTGTCACTGCTGTGGAATCACTCTAAAAGATTCATAGTGGTTTTAATTTTCTTTTATGCCTTAATCCAAAATATTTCAAATTTTGAGGTATTTCTCTACAGTCCCAACATATCAATTTAATATCAAATGATGTCATTATTGCACACTGTGAAAGAATTTACAAAGTTATATGCATCACTGTTTCCATTTTGATTCCTTTATGCTGTTTTAGCTTTTCCCCACTAGATGGCAACTGCTCAATTGTTTGGAACTACTAAGTAGCTAAAAAGGAACAAGTTGTATAATGAAAAGGATAGAGTCAGGCTATGAATTGTAAAGTGCTTTGCTTTACTCTGTGACTGGAAGAAATGCGAGGAGGAAGAAGTGGAGGGGGAGGAGAGAGAGGAGGAGGAGGAAGAAACAGAACATTTCATTGATTGCCAAATTAGAGTTCATCATAGCCTAATACATGTGCTAGCTAAATAATTTCATTCTAAGTTTGGAACTACATCCAAACGTGGATGGAACACGGAATATAAAAATACAAAGCAGGGTGTCTTTTGAACATAAATCAGTGCCATATGGTAAGCAAATACCTTGCAGCAAGCATGCAGAAATGTGATCTAGTTTTTTCAGACAGTATACACATTTCAATAATATTCTTTGAAATTTAGATGGCCATATATTTTGAGATACCAAATGGATCTATTGTCTAGAGTATCTATAGGCAGGCTTAAGCATTAATTAAGGTTTTTGGTTTGTCGTTGTTATTTTAGCACCACATGGAGACTGCTCTATAAACTGACTTCCTTCATTAATCAAATATTTACTAAGTTCTTATTTATTATGTCTCAAGCTTTGTGCCAGGTATTGTGAATAGTAAGAGGAAAAAGACAATACATGATAATAAAAGTAATAACTATAGTGATTGTCCTTTAAATGCCAGGAAATATTCTTAGACATTAATGAACATTACCCTATTAAAATGTTATGATCACAGTTTTATGAGATATTACAATCTCTATTTCACAGATGTGGTGACTGAGTCTCTGTGCCAGGTGGGGTAGTTACAGCCGCGACAAAAATGGTTTCAAGAAGTATTTAGGTTTAAAGCATATTGGAAATTTCACCCGAGAGTCATTCTTTGCAGCCATGCACTGCGAAAGGAAACCAAGTATTTCAATGCCTTCAATGTTGGACGATATTCCACAGTTGAGAACCTCCGAGCTTATTAACGCAGCTTCTGTGGTGGTCACAGAGCAGAGGGTAGAGACAGAGAACAAAATCTAAGCCAAAGACCAACCCAGGATGCAAGGGCATTACCAAAGCAATAACAGGAATGAGATAGAGCCAAGCATTCAGGGTCTAACCAGGTCAAAAGATAATGCTCAGAACATCACCAGCCCCATATTCAGTAATGAATATTATTGTGATTCCTAGCAATCAGGACAAGCAATACTTCTGTGGATACCATAAAAGCCACAGGGCCCCAAGACACATATGGCCCAGGTGCCTACTCCTGTGATTATGAGGATGTGTAAACTTTCCCCTAGTCCTTGATACTCTTTCAGGTAGATTAGGAGGATTAGGAGGGCAAAACACAAACCTTTGAGAGGAGAAATGTATATGTGAATACTTATCCAGAATTATATTCCTTTAAATACATCACCATATCTCTTTAAGTTCTTAGCCTCTAGGGAGTCAAAGATGACACTGAAGATCTATTAAAATTTATGGACATTCTTTCTCACTCACTCCCCCAGCTGCCCTCTATACTCTCCCACTAACCCCTCCCTCCCACACACATACACACTAAAATGAATAATTCAAAGAACTGTGCATATCTCAATAGGGCTCTGCAAATTGTTGAGACTGTTAGCAGTCCATGCTGATCAATGTATCCCTGGTGTAGAAAGTCTAGCGGTAAAAGTAAGTTTTGACTTAATCACTTGCCATCCATATGATCTTGGATTCATCAACTCTTCCTCGGATTCTCAGACTTCTTACTGTGTTTCCTGTATATTAAATGTAGCATCAGGATAGAGATTGCAATACGATAAAATAGTATCTGTTAAGCCAGATGTGGGATGCATGATTGTAATGCCAGAACTCTGGGAGGATGAGGCAGTAGGATCACAAGTTCAAGCCCAGCCTGGGAAATTTAGCAATTTAGCAAGAACCTGTCTCAAAAAAGCGCTGATGATAGAGCTCAGTACAAAGACCATGACTTCAATCCCCATTACTACAGGAAAAAAAAAAGTATTTTCTATACAATTATCTATGCAAAGTTCTATAGTATATAAAGCTACTCACAATTCTATATGTTCCTACATAGATATTTCAGGTCTGCTGGGAATGGCTTCTAATTTTCCCCTTAGGAATTTTCCCCTTTTTCTCCACCCAGTGGTGTTAGGCTACCTCTGGGTCAGTCTTCATTCTCACCTAAGAAGAACTGCAGGAGCTTTCTCTGTATGTGCAGTGCCTTGCTGTTTAAACCCTTACTCCTTCCTACAGACAAAGCATACTATTCTCAACACACTGCTTCTTTCTACTACTCTCTTGCTTAAAAATCTACCAGGGCAATTAATTGCATAAGAATTCACATCTAAATATCCAAAACCTTTTTAAAAATCACTCAACCAATCTTACTTCTTCAGCTCTAGTCAGTTAAATCTTACACTAAGAAGTTCTCATAGGAGGAAAATAGTGATGAGCCACTTACCTGCTATTTTGATTTGGGCAAAGCACTCACTCTATCAGGGTCCTAGTTTCCTCAACTCTCAAATGAAGCTTTTGGGCTAGAAGTTCCTAGTATCTCTTGTAGTTCTGGGATTCTCTGGCTCCAGGACACTAAGCCTTTTAAATGCTAAACGTATTCCCACTCTAAATCCTGCTCTCTCTGTGCCTGCCATCAGCAGAGTGCTTTCTGCTAGACCAGGCATCTTCCTTTCTCCAAAGTTCAACTTTATGCTCCCTCATTTGTAAAATCTTCCCAGCTTCTTCCCAGTTTCCTCCTCTGATTTCTCATGGCATCTAAATTGTGTCTTAATAACAATGTCATATAGTGATGCATCTTTAGTAGTCATTCACAGACAGGATCCCACTGGGGCCTGCTGGATACCTTGTAAGGTCATCACTGTTCTTACTCAAACTCAGAGAAGCTAAGTGGTCACTTAGCCTGAAATTTCTCAGCTCTAAGGCAACCAACCTAGAACCAATATCAGTTCTAATGTGTACTTCAAAGTTTTTATCCATATATGTTCAAAATGTCAACCAATTATCTATATCTGTATGTTTCACATGTACAGTTATGATTTACTTCAATAAATCTTAAACCTACAGTGTGTGGAATCTTTTTAAGTATGAACTATGACTGAAGAGAGGGGTGGGGATAAAGTGGTATTTTCTACCTCGGTCTGGTGGCTCTTTTTTCTGGTAACACAAAGTGCACATTAAATATTAAAAAACATAAGAAATCTGAAGCCATGCAGGCTCTGTATTTTAGGCAAGACCCCATCTTGAGCAGTGAGGTACACTCCCATCAGAAGTCCAGTGACATCTAACAGTTTCTCTTTTTACGACGTTGTTACCTTTGATAACATTTTCTAAATTCATTTAAAATGACGACATTCTATTATTCTTTCCTAAGTTATTAGTTAGAAGGCTGCTACAAATAGAAATTTGAACTATTTGATTACTCTAAATTTCAAATTGTGTAGAATGAACAGGATAAATATTTGATCCTTTTCCTTTATTTACCAGTTTTCAACATATTGAATAGATTCAAATCCTACCATCCTCTAAAGTTATAAAAGAATTGATTTTAAATATTATCATTGTGAATTAATGAATTGAAACATATTTAGTGTCTTTTAAACCATGACAATTACTACTTTATTCATGTCCAAATCATCTTATTTTGGACCATGGAAGCAAGTGAGATTTTGAATCCTTTGAACATGACACAGTGTATCTTTGTAGATAATGTACTCACTTTCTGATATAAGATATTTCAGGATCATCTTGTATGTTTCCTACTCAGATCTGAAATCAGCCTTTTTCTTGAAAATAGACTTTTTTCAAGAAGTTCTAGCTCCTTTTATTAGAAAATGGTATTGAGAAACCATATTGTAAGTCCTAAGTATGCTCATTGCTGCTATGCTACCATTGTTTCTAGCCCTTCTCAATTAATAAAACTAGGAAATACTCTTTTTTAAAAAAAATAAAATACATCATCATTACTCATTCTGAATTTACAATTCAAATTTTACTTAATTTTATCAATTGTACAGAACTAGCTTTAAAAGAAAAAAAAAAATCTTACCAGGTACCTGCAGAATAAGTGATAAAACCCTTAGCTACCCTAGGCTAATAAATTTTGTACCTGAAAAATGAGAATAATAAAACCAGTCTTACACTGGTTACTTATGGAAAGATGTTTGGTTTATCTTGACTACATGGAAAAAACTGCAATACCATAAACCACCAACACATATGGAGCTCACTATTTCACTTTCATTTATGTAAAAGCGGAATCTGAAAGCCACAAAATTCTTAATTTCAAGCTAGGACATTACAAGAGTTATAAAATATTGTTAGGAGAGACTACTCCAAACTATGGAATGATTGATAGTTCTATCAGAAGCTTCTTAAAATGAAGTATTCAGTTGCCACCAATCTGTTCTGCCTTCTGTGAATTCTGGTTTCCCAAATGAAACATCGTTGTTAGGACCTCTTCACGTGGGGCCCCAGGGAATCCCCAGTGGCCAGACATTTCCTCTGAGGTGTCTCCCAGTTGATCTGGGCAGCTTCAACCAACTGTTTCACTGTAGAAGCAATAAAGCAGGGTTGCAGACAATTCTCAAAAGAACCGCGGTAGCCAGAGTTAACCTGCATTGTATGTCTCTCTGGGACGCCGCCTCCCTGTGTTCAGAAAGAGAGGCAAAGCTCTCCTCTTTGTTCAGACTTTCCATTAATTAAGGGCCAGGAGACCAGGAAAGCCTCTGAAGTAAGTCTTGGCAGTGTCCTGGCTTTTGAAGAATAATGGCTTTGGTAGGGAAAAATGTATTTTAAAAATCTAGATTTCTTAACTAGGAACCCAAACCAATCTAATTAGAGGGTCTGAGCACTGAGACTTTCACTAATGAGATTTGAAAAAAGCAATACAGGAAAAGCAGTATTTCTTGTACTAGAATTTAAATGGACCCGTACTTGCTCATGCCTGGGGCAGAACCATGTCCCTTCTCCTATCCTGCCTCTCAGCAAGCCTCTCCGGTAAGTTTACTCTAGGGGGTTCCTCCGCTCTCCACTGCTTCTACAACAGTCCCCAGTGATTCGTCTTGATCTACTCACTCCCTCACTGGGGTGTTGGAGATTCCCATGGTTTGAATTCCTTTCTAACTTGTATCCTACTCTAGCCAAATCCAATTACTTCACAGTACTTCCGTGCTCTTTGTACATATTGTTTCTTCTGCATAGAAAGCCTTTTCCTTTTCCTACTTATCCTTCTCTTTAAATTCCCATTGCCAATCTATGAAGATCTCTAAACATTCCATTTCTTCCATAAGGAAGAAATGCTCAACGCCTATGTCCTATTTCTTTAAACAGTACATACCTCTATCGCCTCACTGAATATGGTAATTGTGTACCTCTCTGTTTTCCTCTATCATATTCTGACCTGCTTGAGTAAAAGGAATATGCCTAATTTATTTCACCTCCTGAATTCATATCTTAGCTCCTGGTATACATTCATGAATATCTGAAGCTTCTTAATAGTGGGAGATACATCATGGAACATCCAGTAAACTAACAGAGATTCATTCAAAGTTCTGTGGGCATATAAAGAATGGGGACACTACATTTAGTTCCATGAGACACAACTAACTGACATTTAGATTTCAGGTCACTCAGATGAGGTAGCCAGCCAGTGAAGCCTAAAAAGTATGGGCCAGACATAACAGGAGCCTTCCTTCATTACACCTCTTAATAGATGATTTAGGAATTTAAAGTAAAGACATTTCATCTTACCTACAAACTGTGATCAAAATCCAATACACTAACTGAGTCAAAATAGGTGGCCAAATGCTAGTTACTGAATAAATTTACACATAAATTTTGTACCACTTTTGAAAATGTCTCAGTAATTGTAACCTAGTAATATCAACAAGGTTACTAACACACGTGTATATGGTCCTGGGTTATTTTCCATATGCTCTCAAACCTTTGGCAGAATTTTCTTTCATTTATATTACTCCTCACGGCATGTGCTATATAATTATAATATGATTTAGCACATATTATAAATGCTTCTGTCCACTGTTAATGTATATTGTAAAAATGCATTTACAGGTATGTGTTACGTGTTAAATAACGTAGTTATAGTGTAGTTTCAATATGATTATTTGTCTATCTTTCCCTCTACTCTAACACCTCCGTGAGAAAGGGAAAGTTGTCATTGTTTTGTTCAAATGTTTGTTCTCAAATCACCCACCAGAATCCTCAGAAATAAGCACATCAAACAATAAAATATGCTGAATCAATGAATAAGTATATCAAAGTTCTCAGATATGAGCCATCTGGATTTCCTCACGTCGTGGTCCTTCCCACCCTCCTTATTGAGAGATGTCATGGTGACTCAAGACCACTCTGTACCTTTATTGAGACCAGATTTGAAAATTCTGTTATCAAAGAGAGTTATATAAATCCAGAATGAACTCAGCCCCACGGCTCATCTACAGAATCACCTTGAAGATGGTGTGGGAGAGTGAAACTGAGAAAGACATAAAAGAAATAACCGAGGGACAACACTTTACAAATCAATTCTCTATGCTTTTGTTTCTGAACTCTTTGGGGAGGTGGAGGCCTACAAATTGCAGCACTTTCCTCAGGATTTCTGGGCAGCATGCTCTAGCCCGGCCCTCCCAACATCCTGGAAGCCCCAGCCACATTCATCCAAGACTCCATTAAAGAGCACCAAGGCAATGACTGAGAAATCTTCCATCAATTTCTTGAATCCAGAGGAAAGGTATTTTTCAGACTCCATCTTCTCCTTTTTACTTTTTTCCCTTCTCACTTTCCCTTGTAAAACTGCACTATAAAGTGTTAAATCCCAAAGTCCAGGAAATAGTGAAGTGACAGGATTTCTCCTGTCCAGTTTTTTCTATCCTATTCCTACTTCTTGCTTTCTAACATTGGTCTCTCTTTTTCATTTTTCTTACTTTTTAAAAATAGTAACAATAATAAAAATATTACAGAACCAATGTAGAGCTACATATTGGATAATATTTTCCATTTGCATAAGCTTCATTTTAAAAAGCTCATTCATCTATCTCTTCTGAATATCAAAGTACCTCTCTAAAATCAAGAGGGCATAAAATAGAAAGCTAATCAATACCACACTATCTAGTCTGATGAGGTGAATATATTACTGCTGCCAAAGAAACATTTTATTCTGCGTTGAGTGGAAATTGAAATTTAACAGAGTAGCACGAACCGACTTAAACAAGAGAGTAAGAACCAATATATAGCAACACACAATTTAGCTAAGACATTTTATAAAAGAAACACAGCTGATTCCATGATCGCTTTCTCTTTTTCTCTATTGTTTACATATATTCCTGTGAATATAGATTTGTAGGTGTCTGCATTCATGTCATTTTTAAAATATACAATAAACATGAAAATAGTTTTAAAGATAGTGTTTCAAATCGAAGTGTTCAGAGACTCTGAAATTTTAAATGAGCTAGTTCTACAATTTAAGACTAGAAATTGTACGTTACAATCATGTTACAATTGTACGTTACAATTTAAGTACAATTTAATAAAATATCACTTTTGAAATATTTTTCACTATGGTTCTTAGGGATCGAACCAAGGGTCTCATGCGTTCTACAACAAGCACTCTACCATGAGCTATACCCCCATCCCTATACTTGATGCTTTTTAAAAAGACTAATGAAGACAGAAACCATGCCTTTGCTTCTAAATAAGAATAGTGAGACAATGATATTCAAAGTCCTAGAACTGGCAAGTAGAAGGTCAAAGTCTAGAAACCATATCTTCTTTTATAAATTATTAATTTTATTAGTACATGTTTGTAGTATGTAAGGATTGCATTCATCAAGCAGAATTGGTACGTGTATACAACATATCTTAGTTCTTTTTTACCCCCCCCACCTCTTAGTCTCCTTATCTTTTGCAAAAGACCTATCTTCCTATGTCCTATTTTGGTCTTCAGTTCAGTTATGTTTTGGGGTTATCACAGAAGAGAAATCGTACATATTTAAGCTTGTGAGTCTGATTTATTTCACTTAACATTATGATCTTGAGGTACATCTGTTTTCCTACAAATGACTCAGTCATATCTTCTGACTGACAGTCCAACATATTTTTCACCATCTTCAAAACAATCTAATAGACTATTCTAATAAGTGCACAAAAACACTTTTGACATCTGCTATTTATGTAATTTTTGAGTGCACTTTCTTTTCTATTTGATACAACTGTAGTCAGCCAAGAAAAAAGTAGCAAAATGTATTTTAATGAATTGATACAGGGTATTTTTAATGTTACTTTTACTAATCTGTAAAACTTCTCTAACTGTTACAATATCTAGAAAATGATATGTTTTGAAAGATTAGAAATCTTAAAAATAACACAGAGGTCCATATTGAACATACATGACTTCACAAGAATATTTTTGCTGCCACGTGGGAGTGTAGTGTTCTTAATGTGCACATTGCAGGAACTGTGAGGAGCTCAGATAAGCCAGCCTGGGGAATAGCAGAGAGAGCTGGATTTTCCACACAAAAGCAATGGAGTTTGTCTCATCTGCACCAAACCCAAGGCCTGGGGACAAAAATGAGTCTTAATTTATACCCCAAGTATTTCCCAATATGAAATTGTTGTTATGATATTAATTTGCCTAAATTGTTCAATCTCAGGAAGGTTTCACACTATGTGTGAGGCACTCCCATCAGGCAGCCACATTACTATGTGCCATGCTAGATTCTTCAGTCCAAGAGGGTGATTAGAAAACTGCCTAAGTGGGGCTGGGGATTTAGCTCAGTGGTTAGAGTGGTTGCCTAGCAAGCACAAGGCCCTGAGTTCTATCCTTGGGACGTGCACGCGCGCGCGCACACACACACACACACACACACACACACACTAAAAAGAAAAGAAAATTTCCTAAGCAAATTTCCTTTTGTTGTTGGAATTATTGTGTGACAACTGACCATGATGGGAGCTGTGTCCCTTAACTGAAAGCAAATCATGGAAGCCAAGGTCAATTATCTCTTATTACTGCCCATGGTGAAAAGAGCTACTGTGATCTTCATAAGACATAACTATAAAATACTAAAAGACTTAAATAGCCAAACCTTTTAAACTATATTGCAGTGATCATAGATACAATATCATTTAATGAAAGTAAAAGCACCACACTGAACAATCATGAGAATCAAGAAGCGTTCTACTTGTAGAGAAATTTGTTATTGAGAAGACACCTGAAACATTTTTCACATACTTCGTTATTTCTGCACATGCATGTTTCTCCTTCAGCATCTGTAGGAAGTACGTTTCTAAAAACTTGTCTAAAAACCTGTTGAAAAAATTACTTCCTGAATTTACTTTGGTCATTTTAGGTGAGTCGTAACAGTTTCTGTAACTTAGATACCATTTAACATTTTAAAGATGAGGGAGTACAGTCTAATGTTGGTGGGAAATGCTGAGTTTTGGAATCAGATAATCCTGAGTTGGAGTACTAGAAAACTTAAATTTACCATGCAGTAATTGTGCAGCTTCAGTACATAATCTCTCTGAGTCCATTCAGTTTTCAAAGGAAACAGAAAGCAATTCAGATGGGATTCTAAGAATAACGTAATGAAGAGAAGTACGGGCATTTCTTTGGTGAAAGGAATAAATAAAGAATAGTGAGTCACTCACAAATTCAAGAGCAGGAACAAGAAACCTTTACACTTCATGGATTAGGACAAGGCAGAGAAACACAGAACTAGAGTTTGATGAAAACTGGGGCCTTGGAAGAAGCATCAACTTGCAGGACTGAGAGTTGTAGGGTGATCATCCCCTTCCAGTACTATAGCGGGAAATGAATACCCTGGCATTTTTCTTCTCTCATCTTCTCATCTTTTGCAGGAAGACTCTTTTGCCAAAACCAACCCAACAAGAGAAACAATCCACCAGTTGTAGTCAGCCCTTGCCACTGAAAAGGGCACTAAAGAAAAGATAATTTGTGGGGCTTAGTAAGATGCAAGCAGAGAAAAGCAGCTTATTATCTTAGTCTATTTTTCCTCATTTTTGAATGGAGATATGAATGAATCTTTGGCCAAGAAAGCTGTAATAGTGAAATAAAATACACATGAGGTGTATGATGCAATGCGCATCATACAAAAAATGATAAATGAATAGTAGCTGGCACTCACCTTATTTTTAGGAGTAACTAACATCATCATGGTGACTATATGTTCTCTATTACAATCCAACCATCATCCAACAAATTTACCCCCTCAGGAAGCTATTTTACTTCTTATTTAAAGGAAGATGTTTTGTTTTCTTCTTTACCAAAAAGGGAGACCATGAACATGAAAGGACTAGAAAAATAAACCATCTAATGCTATAAATCACAACCTTACTTGCACTTTGATACAAAGGTCTTGCCAAGACACTCAGTTATACATTTCTGCTCATTAGAGATTTTGAAATTTTGTACAGTCCTGTTGCCCTTGCGGATCTCTCATGTTGCATATGTCTGATCTTATCACCACACAAAGAGGCCCTCAGCATCCCAGGCATGCTGTGCCATACCTAGAGGTTATATTGTCCTGAAAGTATGTGTTCTGATCTGAAGTCATTTTTATTGGTTTCTTTGCTTATACATTGTTTTATTGGTTTCTTTGCTTCCATGAGGAGGAAGAACACGAGGCTATCTTATTCTCCTTTATGTCTAGTAATTCTTAGTAAAAAGCCTGACAGTAGATACCAAACAAGTACACATATAAATAGAAAAGTGTACTCACAAAAATGGTTAATAGCAGGATTAGATGACATGATGTGTTTAAACCATTTTGAAGTGAATACTCAAATATGGTAGGAATTGTTGTTGTTTTCATTATTATTGCTACTATTAAGAATAATGAAGTGGTACACACAGTAAATATTATGGTGATTATAGATACTATTATTTTCCAAATAGAGTCTTTGTCATACATGCCTGTGCTTAGGACAAGACTGGCAGTCTTTGTCTTCAGCCTGTGATGACTGCCAACTTTATGTTTACAGGGGCATTGCCAACCAGATTTAATAGTTCAGGATGGTGTCTTTCAAATAATAGTGGCAATAATGTCTCAGCTCTCCGGAAAAAATTCCAAGAGCTAAAACCAATAATAATAATACATATTTCCACATCCAAGAAAATGAAATAGAGGCATTTTTCTCAGTTTCACTTACTAAGTAAACTAAAAATACTTGGCACTTTATATAAAACAAACATATGAAGACTCTAAGAGGTAGGAAGAAGTAGAAAGACCAGCAAGAAACTGAGCAGTCTGAAGAATAAAATGGTGGTGAGTTCTCTAAGATTTCTTTCTGCTTTATAGATTCTATGGCTAGAGTTGAATCAGCCGGAAACTCAGACACATCAACAGATGCACACAAAGCAGTTCTAACAAAAGCCTGCCCTTTCTAACCACAGGTCCAGCAAAAGGACAGTTTCAGAAGACAGGAAGCTTTTACACTATAACTTTTCCCCTCAGCTGAACACTGCACAGAAGTCTGTGACCATCATCTTACCCACATCAGCAAAGGCCTAAAGGAAGCCTGAACTTTCACCTTCTTAGGCTATAATGAGGTTCCGCAGATCTCTTGCTGTGATGGTATTAAAGAAGACCTAGTGAGAAACCAAGACTTCCGTCTACATGGGGCATTAATCAAGATATCTGACCAACAGTAGTGTCAGTGGAGACCAAGTGGGGAGCCGAGACCTGTACTTGTCCCTGGCACAAATGAAATATTCCTCCCTCTCTTAGCATGGATGAATCTGAAAAGGACTTCTGGAGTGTCAGAACTTTTGCCACTGCCTACAGTAACAAGCTCACATCCTCTCAGCTCTACCCACCATGCTGTCAGTGGAGGCCATGTGGACAGTAGTAGCAGGAGGGCACCCTTACCACTTAGTTAGACATCTCTCAATGGAGGCCCAGGGGGACTTCAGCCAGCAGTAGAAAGGACTTTAACTTCTTGAATGTCAATATAAACTGAGTGGGAAACCTGAATTTTTATCAGTACCTTATAATCATAAACAGCAACTACCCTACATTTCTCCTGTCTCAAAGATGTACAAAATTTAATGAATAATCACTCATCATACCAAGAACTAGGAGGACATAAAGCTAAAAGACAACCAAAATGCCAGTGGGCATCATAACAATCCTTCAAAGAGCAGTTATGAACATATAAGAGACAAGTGAAAATATAGAAAGTCCCATAAAGACAAAGTCGCAATAAAAAAAGAAGATATAAAAACATATCTAACTAAAAATTTAGAATTGAAAAATAAAATGATGTAAATAAAAAATTCAGTGGATGGATTCAACAAGAGAATGGAGATAATGAAGGAAACAATCAGTGAACTAGGTAACAGAATGATACAAATTAAAGCAGTGGTCTGGGAAGATGGCAGAGTGCTGAGCAGCCCAGAAACTGCCTCTCCAAGATTTGTTGTCCTGACACTGGAATATAGCAATTTAGGGAAGAGAAGAAGGAGGGAAGTGTGTTCCCAGGACTCAGCAGGGATCTGAAGTGAGACTTGAAGCCCACAGGGACAGCAAAAGGAAAAACCTCAGCACAGAAAAGGGAGGTGGCAGACAGATGTCATTTTCTCCGATACCCTGGCTGTGGTCCCAGCTCGTGATCCCAGCTCTCAGTGTGGGAGACATGGCTTGAGCCTGAAGATGCACAGTGACTACTGGTGACCCCGGAGGCCACCACGGAAAGACACACAAGTGAAGTGGAGCAGTGGACACAGCAACTGCAGTGGCTGGTGAGTTACCTGGGCTCAGACATCCCCCAGGAGAAGGCAATCCACCAGTCACCATCTTGGAAAGAGGCTGAGCTCAGAACTCAGAAAAGCTGCCAGTGGCTTTTGGTGCTGGGGTGAGGTGGGGCAAGGCAGAGCAGAGTTCAAATTCAAGTCAGCAAGAGGGCAAGGAGCCAAGTTCAAACAAGCAGGGAACTGAGTCCAAGCTGGTGGGAGACACACAGTGTGTCTCTACCTGAACAAATCAGGTTCCAACCCCACAGCCAGAGACTACGTAGAACTTTAATGGAATTAGTGAAGCCTTGATATTGAAACCAGCTATAAGCACTCACTACCCTGCCATAAATCTACTGCTCTACTGCTGGGATTAGTTAACAAGGACCTGGGCCTACTTACTCTGTCTACCAGTGATAGCAGAGACATGCCTGAAAGCTGACAATTTTTCCCCCTTGTTATTGTTTCTTCTTCTTGTTCTTCTTGTTCTTCTTGTTCTTCTTGTTCTTGTTCTTCTCCTTCTCCTTCTCCTTCCCCTTCCCCTTCTTCTTCTTCTTCTTCTCTCCTCTTTATTTTTTCTTGTTTTTACATGAAAGGGAAAATTCTAGGTTTCTTTGTTATTGTTTTGTTCTGTCCTTGTTTTTATTTCTTCCTTCTCTCTTTCCCTCCTGTTTTCTTTACTAGTTCCCCAAAGTTTGCCCAATTTTCCCCTGTATTCCAACCTTGCACCTCATCTCTTTCTCTTCTTCTATTTCTCTATTTTTTCCTCCTAATCCCTCTTGAATTTTCTCCCCTGAGGTCAAAATTGCCATATTGAGGGAATATTTACTGTATGCAAGCTTTTGGTTTATTTTAGATATTGTTATAAAACCACAAATCTAGTTCATATGGTTAAAGGTGGCAAATCGAGAGTTACCACAGTTTGTCATTTTCTATGTTGTGTTTGATGCTGTTGTTTTTGCTAATTGTGCTACTTTAGCCAAAGTGACAGAATTAGGTTCTAATCAGTTCTTCCTTGTATGCCAAGACTGAGCTTGGCAGAGGGTCATAAACAACACTAAAGGTCAGGGTCAAAGAACCATGAACTGGCCAAATAGACAGCAACTTTTCAGCCCCAATAAATTGAAGAGATAGGATCTTGCAACAGACTAAAAACACAAAAACTAGCTATCCCTGGAAGACACCTCTGAGGTAGTCATTCCCAAAAGGTTCTCAATACTAACAATA